>VDFB02049217.1:116571064-116758119 GCA_007258455.2 Sequoia sempervirens | reverse complement strand
AATTGCTCATTGTTGTCCTTCATGGTTTGTCTTGAATATTTATTGATTGATGCTAAACAACTTTATTAGTTGATGCTAAACAACTTCAATATTTCTAAAATTGGTTCACCAATGATGTATCATTTACTTATGCGCTAATTCAATATGGAATCCAATGAAGAATTTAAAAGGGATAAAGCTAGGAGGAGAGGGAAGATAGATATTTATAGTGTAACCTACTGTACCTTCTCTATAGAAACCTCTAATGGCTCTTGTATGATTTGATATTCCATTTGATATTTTTCATATCCCATTTTCATAGGTGATTAGAGCCATAATAGGAATAAGAAAGTTACCTAAAAACAAGATATTAATAATAATCAATTCAATGTAAATATGAGATCCACATAGTAATTGGATCATAACCCATACGAGAACAAAATTTTTTAGGCTTTCCTGAACTATTTTGACACCCAGATGCTTTACCTCTTTCATGCAATCATATGCTTTTGGTGTGGAAAACTTAGACTTTTCAACTATCGTGTGAATCTTTCTCTTTTCCTTTGTTTTGCATGCCATCATAAGGGATTGAGTCAATTGAATGTAGCTCAGAGTGATTCGATGTGTTTGGGTGCGAAAGAGGACCATGACTAATGTAAACATACCCATCCCTGGATGTGTTGGAACAATTTATTTGGTCGTATGAGTTGCAGAAAAAAAGTTGTACCACTTTGCAACTTTACATTGCTTGCATTTGGCAACTTTTTCCTCAACTAAAAAGTCATCACCACGAGAAAATGCCACCGAGATAGCAAAAAATGAGAGAGGTTATTGTAGAGGTTCCCAACATAATCCTTTAGCCTCAGATAGAGAGTTTGTAAGCATCACATTTTTCAAGTAATAGCCCATCAAAGATTGCAGCCACTTTGCAATTTGGACTCTTAAGAGATTGAACTTGTTGAATGTAGCTTAGAGTGATTCAACATTTTTGTGTGTGAAAGAGGACCATGCTTAGCATAAACGTACCCATCCAAATGCATTGGAATAGTCCGTTTGGTCACACAAGTTGCGAAATAAAAGTTGCACCATTTTGCAACTTTACACTACTTGCATTTGACAACTTTTTTCTCAATTGAAAAGTTGTCACCACGGGAAAACACCTACAAGATAGAAAAAATTGAGAGAGGTTATTGTAGAGGGGCCCAACGCGATCTCATAGCCTCAAATTTTTTTTTTGTAAGTATCATAGTTTTTGAGTAATAGCTCGTCAAAGATTGCAACTATTTTGCACTTTGGACTCTTAAAGGATTGAGCCAGTTGAATTTAGCTTGGAGTGATTTGACGTGTTTGACTGTGAAAGAGGAACATTCCTAGCATAAACGTACCCATCCAGATCTATTGGAATAATCCATTTGGTAACATGAGTTGCAAAACAAAAGTTGCACCACTTTGCAACTTTACACTGCTTGCATTTGACAACTTTTTCCTCAATTGAAAAGTCGTCACCACGAGAAAACACCTCCAAGATTGAAAAAAAATGAGAGAGGTTATTGTAGAGGGTCCCAACATAATACCATATCCTTAGATGGAGAGTTTGTAAGCATCACAATTTTTGAGTAATAGCCCGTAAAAGACTGTAGCCATTTTGCACTTTGGACTCTTAAGGGATCAAGCCGGTTGAACGTAGCTTGGAGTGATTCAAAATGTTTGGGTGAAAAAGAGGGCCATTCATAGTGTAGAAATACCCATCCAGATGTGTTGGAATAGTTTTTTTGGTCACACGAGTTGCAAAATGAAAGTTACACCACTTTGCAATTTTACACTACTTGCATTTGACAACTTTTTCCTCAACTAAAAAGTCATCACCATGGGAAAACATCTTTGAGATAGAAAAAACTGAGAGAGGTTATTGTAGAGGGGACCAATACAATCCCATAGCCTTAGATGAAGATTTTTAAGCATTATGGTTTCTAAGTAATAGCCCATCAAAGATTGCAACCATTTTGCACTTTGGACTCTTAAGGGATCGAGCTAGTTGAACATAGCTCAGAGTGATTCAACATGTTTGGATGTGAAAGAAGGCCATTCTTAGAATAAATGTACCCATATGGATGCAACAGAATAGTTCGTTTGGTCATATGAGTTGCACAACAAAAGTTGCACCACTTTTTAACTTTACATTGCTTGCATTTGACACTTTTTCCATCAAGTGAAAACTGGACACTACAGGAAAACACATCCGAGATAACAAAAAAAAAGAGAGGTTATTGTAGAGGGGCCCAACATGATCCTGTTTCCTCAGATGGAGAGTTTGTAAGCATCACAATTTTTGAGTAATAGTCCGTCAAAGATTGCAGTCATTTTTCACTTTGGACTCTTAAGGGATCTATCCAGTTGAACATAGCTCAAAGTGATTCGACATGTTTGGGTACAAAAGAGGACCATGCCTAGCATAAATGTACCCATTGAGACATGTTGGAACAGTCTATTTGGCCATACAATTTTTAGAATAAAAGTTGCACCACTTTGCAACTTTACACTGCTTGCATTTGACACTTTTTTCATCAAGTAAAAATTGGACACCACAGAAAAATGACTTCGAGATAAAAAAACTGAGAGAGGTTATTGTAGATGGTCCCTACATGATCCCAATGGCTTAGATGAAATGCCCGTACTTGACATGGTCTCGAAGTAACATGTTGTCAAAGATTGCTACCCTTTTGCAATTTGGACTCTTAAGGGATTACTCCACATGAACATAGCTCGAACCAATTCGGTGTGTTTGGGTGTAAAAGAGGACCATGCATAGCCTAAACGTACCCATATGGACATGTTGTAACTTTCGGTTCAATCATGTGAGTTGCAGAATTAAAGTTGCACCCCTTTGCAACTTTGCACTGCATGCATGTGACACTTTTTCCATCAAGTGAATATTACTATCAAAGGAATATGAAAATATTTGATGGTTCATATGCAAGATTAGATATATATGTGGAACAAAGGAGGGAAGAATCAATTTTTTTTCCAAATCAATCCAAGTGAATACTATAGGCACATAGCTTGGTCAACACTAGAAGAAATTTGATACATCACCATGAAATTGGTAGGGTAGTGGGATGTTTGAAAAAATGGGTCCAAGAAATGGGGTCTCACAGTGATGTACATCACTGTGATACCCCATTTCTTGGACCCATTTTTTCAAACATCCAAATCATTGTGAGGCCCCATTTCTTGGATTCATTTTTTCAAGCAACCCACTACCTTGCCAATTTCATCAAATTAGCAAGCTAGTTGACCTATTTTGGCAATCCTAATTCTTATGTGTGTGCTACAATTGTCTAATATGCTTCATACACCAATATGATACCCAAGTGATTGTAATTTTAGGTACAATTCTTTCTCAAAACTATCAAGTGGTAATACAAAATCATGAGAAAAAAATCAACCTATCTAAATTCCAACTCCCCATTTAAATCAAATATTCAATCAATGTGCCTCATTTTCATGCACACAAACTCAACTTATAAGATTCTCTTACAATAACTAAAAATAGGATTCAAAGATGCCTTAGGTACTCCCTTCTCATAGATCTCTTACAATGTCACTCATACATTCTAGATGCTCTTATAATGTCTACATCATAGGTGCTCATGATGACATTAACTTGAAATGAATAATTTGAAATTCCCTCTCTAAGCTTGACACACACTTTTATAATGTCTACATAATAGGTGCTCATGTTGAGGTTAACTTCAAATGAATAGTTTAGTACTATCTGCTAGTCTTGGATTTGACATATACTTTATAACTTCATTTGGGTTTACTAGCTCCCACCTAAACAAATAAAAGAGATTGTAAATATTAATAATCACAAAATCACATAATCAATTCAAATAAACATGTGATATGTCAATAATAAAAAACTTGTGTGTTCAATAATGAAATATCTTATAAATTATCACTAGTCAATCTAGTCCATTGAATATCTTAAAAAGTAATTTTTATATGGATATCAAGCATACCTCCCATCTATTAGGAATAAACTTTAGAGGGTCCTCAAAGTAATGAGGATCAACATGAATATGACGTAACCAAACTATTACTTTCCAACCTTTTAGAAACTTGTAACTTGTTATAAAAACAACACAATTTAATCTAACTTAGTTTACTAATTTATTGAGAATATCCTACATCAATTTTTTTTGCATATTTTTAAGAAAAAATAAAATACCATTGAACTCTGTATCCTTTTCCACAGTTCTAAACATAAAGTGTGCCACATTTGCAAGCTTGATAACTTCATCAATCACCTACATACATGATATAAACATTAGATGATAGCATTGGTATTATAGAAATGAAAGGTCTAACTATCAACTAATCTTGATGTGACCACTCTAAATTTTAATACAAATTAATGTGCATACTTACAAATTAATAAGAAGCAATGTGCATACTTACAAATTAATCCAACACACCATCCGGGTCTACTCTACTCTTTATTGTGTTAAGTATTGCCTCATGGTCAGACTCACACACCTTTCACAAGGTCTTGTTCAAAGGCTTGCCCCTATATTTGTTCAAATGAACATTAGATGTCATGACAAGTTTCGAGTAATGAAGAATCTTTCGATGCATGTCAAAGTCCTGAAACAACCAAAAATTAACACTCTTATGCATGTCAAAGTCCCTCCCACCCCCTCTCCCTCTCTCAAGTCTCTCTCTCACTCCCTCTATCTCTCTCCCACACACACACTCTCTCTATTCCTCTTTCTCAGGTATCTCTCTCCCACCCCCCTCTCTCTCTCAAGTCTCTCCCTCCTACCCCCTCTCCCTCTTTAGGTCTCTCTCACCACTCACCTCACCTCTATCTCTCTCTCCCCTCCTCTCTCTCTCTCTACTCCTCTCTCTCTCATTCTCTCTCTCTCTCTCTCTCTCCCTCTCTCTCTCTCTCTCTCTCAGTCTCTCCCTCCCACCCCATCTCCCTCTCTCTCATCTCTCTCTCACTCACTCCATCTATCTCTCTCCCACTCCCTCTCTCTCCCTCCTACCCCATCTCCCTCTCTCAAGTATCTCTCACTCACTCACTCCCTCTATCTCTCTCCCATTCCCTCTCTCTCTCATCCCATCTATCTCTCTCCCACTCTCTCAATCCTTAAACCCAAAACCATCAACCCCTATACCATCTACCCTATACATTGGACCCTCAACCCTAATCCCTCAACCCTATACCCTCAACCATCTACCCTCAACCTTAAACCCTAGACCCTGTAATGTCCCTAGTAGGATCAATACTAAATTCTCTCTAAATTATTAGTTCCCCCCCAAACAATAGTTAGAGGATATCTTAGCTTGTTTAGTTCCTACATACAAGTTAGAGATCAATCACAAGATAACTTTACAAGTAGAACGTTAGTACTCCATATTGGACATTGGAATTGAGTACGATTAGATCTATAATAAGTGCCATAACCAACATTTCATAATTGACCTTCCCATCACACTACACCATGTTAGGAAGGTAGGATTACAATGGTTAATCCCATGATTGAAATAGACCTAGAGGAAGCACCCTCAGATATCCCTGGAGGTAGAACCCATCTAGCCCTTGTGGGCTCATTATGTACCACCCTCAGGTGGTGTATCTAGAGGAGATCAACCTAGACCCAAGGGTAGTACCCTCAGATAACTCGGGAGGCAGTACCCCCTTGGCCCTCATGGGCTCATCATTTCCCACACCCAGGTGGCATATCTAGGAGACTCCATTACATGAATTTACTATTTGTAATCCTTTTTCCTCACCATGGTGGAACATGGACAACATGATATAAATAGATTAACAATATACACATAATGACAATGTACATATAAATGTATGTAAATTTCTAAATCTATCTTAGGAAGAAATAATAGTAATAAACCATAATAAACAACAAATAATAATAAACAATAATGAAAACTAATTAAACAATAAATAAATAATAATAAATCTCTTATTGATCCTACGCTATAGATCTATAGTCATATTATAAAAGGAGATAACAGTAGTGAATACACCTATTGAACCCACTCTAGGAATTCTGATCATAAAATAATAATAAATAAATCTATTGATCTAACCTATAAATTCTGATCATATTATAATTAGAAGCAAATAATAATAAATATATTATAAATTCTAAACATATCATAATTAGAAAAAATAATAATAACTATGCCTATCGGTTATCCTTTTATCCTACTTATACCTTGAGCAGATTTCAACCCATAATATCTGGCCTTTACTCAAAGGTATGCAACCACTATTTATTCTTTTTATTCCTTATATTTCCGATTCTTCCATTCGATTCCTTTCTTGTTTGAAAATGGATTTCCTTTATACCCCTATTAGGTGAAATTGTTTTTTCCTTACACCTCTTTGATCAGGGGATGTGTCTTATAACTAAACCACTCTCTTTAGAATGAATGCTAATCGATGACTAAAGCATGATAATTGAAGTGTTGCCTCTTCAAGTATACTTGTTGTATTAATCTAGGATTGTTGCGCTTTGTTATATTATTATTTATGATTATTGATATTTGTATGATTAATATATGTTAGTTATCATTACATTATAATAAAAATATCATATTTTATATTTATATTTATTTAATATTTAGATTGCTAGCATTATTATTTTAATATTTATAATGTGATAGTCATAATTATAATATTTAGTATTTATATGTTGGTATTTATAATATTATATTTAATATTTATAATTATAATGTTATCTTTGATAATTATAATTATAATAATATTAGAAAGTTAATGTTTCAATATGTATTTTATTTATCTTGTTTTCGATGCTTGATATTTCAAGGTTACAATTTCGGGGGACATGATAGTCCTCCCTTCTCAAATTTGCTTGTCCTCAAGCAACTTAATATATCAGTTCCTTTTGTGAGGATATTAGTTTTGAATTTATAGTGTTATCTTATTTCATGTTCAATCCTTCTAATTCGATTGGATGCTATCATATTTCTTCTATGTTAGGCACTGAATTTATTTTCACATCTTGGAAAAGTATTTGATTTATTGAATCATATCAACTTATCTCAAGGTTGAATGGTGTGGGATGATCTCTGTTGGATATAGAAGTGAATATACCAACCTGTGGGTTACATGCATTGCCATTACATAATAAAATTAAGTTAGTGTAGGAATGAAAATAATCAATTTCAAAATGAAATAAAGTAAATGAAGTACAACAAGGTGAAATTAAATGAAGTAGGTGTTCACTAAGTCTTGAAGTCTTATTCATTGAAGTAACTAGAACTATTCAAAGTTGACCAAGAGACAAGTAAGCAGCTGAAGCAAGCAAACAAGTAGGTGAAGTAGACACACAAGAACCTCAACCACACTAGCAAGTAGCTCAACCATATAGGCAACCAAATCAAGTAGACAAGTAGGTAGCTCAAGCACACAAGAAACCAACTCAAACAAGTAGGAAAGTAGCTCAAGCATGCAAGAAACCAACTCAAGTACATAGGAAAGAACCTCAAGCAACTTGAAAAACAACATTTTTAATATTTTCATAGTTTATAAGCATAGCGTAGTCATGAACACAATGGTAACTCCACCATACATCAAAAATACATTGTAACTAGCTCTATCACATACACAATGGCTAACTAACACATCACAATGGTTGCCACACACATGTCCATAATGCATCCCAGATAGAAAGAATATTGGTGCATTTTTCACTACACTATGGATCCTATCCTTTCCTCTGATATACATATGAACACATAATATACACTTGAAGTCACAAAGTATATGCTTGAGGCATACATGAAAGACACACACATATGGAGATACATTAACACAGGCTGGCAAGAATGTGCTCTAATACCACTTGTAATGTCCCTAGTAGGATTAATACTAAATTCTCTCTAAATTAGCAGTCCCCCCCCCACCAAACAATGGTTAGAGGATATCTTAGCTTGTTCAGTTACTGCATACAAGTTAGAGATCAATAACAAGATTAGTTTACAATTAGAATGTTAGTACTCCATATTGGAAATTGGAATTGAGTATGAGTAGATCTATAATAAGTGTCATAACCAACATTTCATAATTGACCCTCCCCTCATGCTACACCATGGTAGGAAGGTAGGATTACAATGGTTAATCCCATGATTGAACTAGACCCAAAGGAAACACCCTCGGATATCCCTGGAGGAAGAACCCCTCTGGCCCTTGTGGGCTCATTACGTCCCACCTCGAGTGGTGTATCTAGTGGAGATCAACCTAGACACAAGGGTAGTACCCCCGGATAACCTAGGAGGTAGTACCCCCTTGGACCTCGTGGGCTCATCATGTCCCACACCTGGGTGGTGTATCTAGGAGACTCCATTATATGAATTTCCCCTTTGCAATCCTTTTTCCTCACCATGGTGGAACATGAACATCATGATATAAATAGATTAAGAATATACATATAATGGCAATATACATATAGATGTATGCAAATTTCTAAATCTATCCTAGGCATAAATAATAGTAATAAACCATAATAAACAACAAATAATAATAAACAATAATGAACACTAATAAAATAGTAAATAAATAATAACTCTTTTACTAATCCTACTCTATAGATCTCTAGTCATATTATAAATGGAGAAAATAGTAGTGAATACACCTATTGAACCTACTCTATGAATTTTGATCATAAAATAATAATAAATACATCTATTGATCTAACCTATAAATTATGATCATAGTATAACTAGAAGAAAATAATAATAAATACATCATAAATTCTAAAAATCATAATTAGAAAAAATTCTAAACATATCATAATTAGAAAAAATAATAATAACTATGCCTATCACTTATCCTTCTATCCTACTTATGCCTTGAGAAAATTTCAGCCCATAATATATGACCTTTACCTGAAGGTATGCAACCACTGTTTATTCTTTTTATTCCTTATGTTTTTGATTCTTCCATTCAATGCCTTTCTTGTTTGAAAGTGGCTATCCTTTATACCCCTATTAGGTGAAATGGTATAGTTTTTTCCTTACACCTCTTTGACCAGGGGATGTGTCTCTTAACTAAATCAATGTCTTTAGAATGAATGCTAATCAATGACTAAAGCATGATAATTGAACCACTTCCTCTTCAAGTATAATTGTTGTATTAATAGGATTGCTGCCCTTTGTTATATTATTATTTATGATCATTGAAATTTGTATGATTAATATGTTTTTTTTAGACTGTAGGAATTGGCCAGGCATCCATCCCCCTATAAACTGTAGTGCGCTTGGTAAAAAAAATTCACATGACCGATGGCATTGGCACGACATGCCCTCTGGTACCACAGATTTGGGGGGAGACTAGACCTCATGAACTCTTGCCTACAATAGGATGCTTTAACCAATCGAGCTAGGCCCTCCGCCCCTTTATGATTAATATGTTAGTTATCATTATGTATTATAATAAAAATATCAAATTAAATATTTATATTTATTTAATATTTAGATTGCTAGCATTATTATTTTAATATTTATAATGTGAGTCATAATTATAATATTTAGTATTTATATGTTGGTATTTATAATATTATATTTAGTATTTATAATTATAATGTTATCTTTGATAATTATAATTATAATAATATTAGATAGTTAATGTCTTAACATGTATTTTATTTATCTTATTTTCGATGCTTGATATTTCAAGGTTACAATTTTGAGGGATATGACAGACCCTCAAACCTTAAACCCTCTACCCTCTACCCTCAACCCAATACCCTCAACACTAATCCCTCAACTCTATATCCTCAACCCTTAAACCCTTAAACTCTCTACCCTAATCCCTCAACCCTCAACCCTTAATCCCTCAAACCTAATCCCTCAACCCTAATCTCTCTCACTCTCTTCCTCTCTCTCCCACTCCCTCTCTCTCTCTCTCTCACTCCCTCTATCTCTCTCCCATATCCATCTCTCTCGTGTCTCCCTCCCACCCCTCTCCCCCTCTCTCTCAAGTATCTCCCTCCTACTCCCTCTCCCTCTCTCAGGTCTCTCTCTCTCTCTCACTCCCTCTTTCTCTCTCCCACTCCCTCTCTCTCTCTCATGTATCTTCTTTCCACCCCCTTCTCTCTCTCAAGTATCTCTCTCTCACCCCCTCTATCTCTCTCTCATCCCTCTATCTTAGGAACTCCCTCTCCCTCCCACCCCCTCTCCCTCTCTCAAGTCTCTCTCTCACTCCCTCTATCTTAGGAACTCCCTCTCCCTCTCACCCACTCTCCCTCTCTCAAGTCTCTCTCTCACTCTCTCTATCTCTCTCCCACTCCCTCTCTCTACCTACAAAACTAGACAACTCTCTCTCTCTCTCTCTCTCTCTCTCTCTCTCTCTCTCTCTCTCTACCCTAATCTTTTCTCTCCATCTCTCTATGTCACTTCTCCCTCCATATTTCCCTCCATCTCTACCCTAATCCCTCAAACCTCAACCCTTAAATCCTAAACCCTCAACCCCTATGCACCCTCTACCCTATATATTGGACCCTCAACCCTAATCCCTCAATCCTATACCCTCAACCTTAAACCGAGTCAACCCTCAACACTTAAACCCTAAACCCTTTAAAACTCTACCCTCTACCCTTAACCTAATATATTCTACCTTCAATCCTAAAACCTCAACCTATACCCTCTACCCTTAAACCCTTAAACTCTCTACCCTCAACCCTAAACCCTCAACCCTTTGAACCTAAACTATTAAACCCTCTACCCTCTACCCTCTACCCTTAACCCAATACCCTCTACCCTCAACCCTTAACCCTTAACCCTATACCCTCTACCCTTAAACCCTTAAACCCTTAAACTCTCTACCCTCAACCCTAAAACCTAAACCCTCAACCCTTAAAACCTAAACCATTAAACCCTCTACCTTCTACCCACAATCCTAATACCTCAACCCTACACCCTCAATCCTCAACCCTTAAACCCTCAACCCTATAGTTCATCAACCCTATACCCTCAATTCTCAACCTTCTACGCTATACATTAGATCCTCAACCCTCATCTCTCTATATCCTTCCCTCCTCTTCTCTTCTCTCTATCTCACTTATCCCTTTATCTCTCCCTCCCTCCATCCCTCCCTCTCCACCCTAATCCCTCAACCATATACCCTCAACCCTCAACTGTCAACCCTTAATCCCTCAACCCTAATCCCTCAACCCTTAAGCCCTTAAATCCTCAATGCTCAACACTCTACACTATACATTAAACTCTCAACCATTAAACACTTAAATCCTCAACCCTCTACCTTATACATTAAACCCTCTACCCTGTACATTAGAGCCTCAACCATAATCCTCAACCCTATAGGTCCTCAACCCATATCCCTCTCTCTCTCTATCTATCTCACCTCTCTCTCCCTTCCCAAACCTTTAAACTCTCTACCCTAATCCGTCAACCCTATACCTTAAACTCTTAAAACCTTATATTCTCAACCCTTAACCCTCAAACCTCAACCCTCAATCCTAAACTCTAAAACCTAATCCCTCAAACATAAGACCTAAACCCTTAAACCCTCTACCCTAAAACCTCAACATGTAATCCCTAAACCCTTACTCCCTCAACCCTAATTCCTAAGCCATCAACCCTTAAACCCTAAACCCTCAACCCTTAATCCCTCAACCCTAATCTGTCAACCCTCAACCCTTAAACCCTAAAACTTCAACCCCTATACCATCTACCCTATACATTGGACCCTCAACCCTCTACGCTCAAACTTAAACCCCCAATCATCAACCATTAAACCCTAAACCATTAAATCCTTTACCGTCTACCCTCTAACCTCAACCCAATACCCTCTACCCTCAAACCTAATCCCTCGACCCTATACCCTCAACCATTAAACCCTTAAACCCTTAAACTCTCTACCCTAATCCCTCAACCCTCAAGCCTTAATCCCTTAATCCATCAACCCTAATCCCTCAACCCTTAAACCGTCAACCGTCAACCATCAACCTTCAACCCTCAACCCTCTACCCTATACATTAAACCCTCAATTATCAACCCTAATCCTTTAATCCCTCAACCAACGACCCTTAAAATCTAAACCCTAAACCCCTATACCCTCTACCCTATACATTGGACCCTCAACCCTAAACCCTCAATCATATACCCTCAAACCTATACCCTAAACCCTCTACCCTCAACCCTAAACCCTCAACCCTAAACCCTTAAACCCTCTACCCTCTACCCTCTACCCTCTAACCAATACCCTCTACCCTCCACCCTAATCCCTCAACCCTATGCCCTCAACCCAATACCTTAAACCCTCAACCCTATAGGTCCTCAACCCTATACCCTCAATTCTCAACCCTCTACCTTATACATTGGATCCTCAACCCTCATATATATTTGTAGTTACCTCCTCTTCTCTCCTTCTCACTATCTCACTTCTCCCTCCATCTCTCCCTCCCTCCCTCCCTCCCTCTCTACCCTAATCTCTCAACCCTATACCCTCAACCCTTAAACCCTTAAACACTCAACCCTAAACCCTAAACCCTAAACCCTTAAACTATAAACCTTTAAACCCTCTACCCTCTACCCTCTACCCTAATACCTCAACCTTATACCCTCATCCCTTAATCCCTCAACCCTAATCCATCAACCATTAAACCCTACACCCTCAACCCTTAATCCCTCAACCCTCAATCCCTGAAGCCTTAACTATCAACCCTTAATCCCTCAACCCTCAACCCTTAAACCATAATCCGTCAACCCTAAAACCCTAAAACCCTCAACCCTTTACCCTCTACAATATACATTAAACCATAAACCCCAACCATCCACCCTATACATTGGATCCTAAACCATAATCCCTCAACCATATACCTTAAAACCTATATACACAACCCTATACCCTCAACCCTTAACCCTAATCCCTCAACCCTAAACCCTTAAATCCTAAACCTCATTCCTCAACTCTTAAACCCTTAAACCCTTAACCATTAACCCCTCAACCCTTAAATGCTTAAACCATCAACCCTCTACCCTATGCATTAAACCCTCTACCCTATGCATTGGAACCTCAACCCTAATCCATCAACCCTCAACCCTAAACCCCTATACCTCTATCTATCTATCCATATTATCTCTCTCTCCCTCCCTCTCTCCTAACCTCTCTAATTTTCTCTATCTACCCTCTCCATCTTTCTACGTACCTCTCACTCAATCAATTCCCCCCCCCTCTCTCTCTCCCTTCCACTCTCTCTCCATCACCCCCCCTCTCTCTCTCACTCCCTCTCTCTCACACTCCCTCTCTCTCCCTATCTGTCAGGTATCTCCCTCCCACCCCCTCTCTCTTAGGTCTCTCCCTCTGGCACCCTACCTAGGTAATTCTCTCTCTCTCTCTCACCCTACCTCTCACTCCACCCACCTCTCTCACACTCCCTCTCTGTCAAGTACCTCCCACACCCTCTCCCTCTCTTAGGTCTCTCTCTCACACACTCCCTCTCTCTCACTCCCTATCTCTCCCACTCCCTCTCTCTCACAATCCCTCTCTTTCCCTATCTATCAAGTCTCTCCCTCTAGCACCCTACCTAAATAACTCTCTCCTTCTCTCCCTATCTCTCTCTCCCTCTCCCTCTCTCTCAGGTCTCTGTCTCCTACCCCCCTCTCTCTCTCCCTCTATCCCTCCCACCCTACCCAGCTAATTCCCTCTCACTCCAACCCCTTCTCTCCCATTCCCTCTCTCTTATGTCCCTCCATTCCACCCTCTCTCCCTCTTTCAGGTCTCTCTCTCTCTCAGGTCTCTCCATCCCTCTCCCCCCCACCCTACCTAGACAAATCTCTCTCTCTCTCTCTCTCTCTCTCTCTCTCTCGCTCTTAAAATAATCCCTCCCTCTAAAGACATACATACATACATACATATAAGCAAACATACATACATACTTACATGTACTTACATACATACAAGCATACATACATATGTACATACAAGCATACATACATATGTACATAAAATCTTACATACATAATTACATACATATAAGTAGACATACATACATACATGAATACACACATACTTACTAACATACATACATTGATACATACATACATAAAGGCATACATACATACATGTCATACAAGCATACATACATACAAGCATGGATACATACATAGATACATGTTATACAAACATACATACATACAAACATACAAATATATATACATACATTCAATACAATAGCATTTAACACAACACAAGACATAATGCAAGAACATTATAACATGCTCACGTTATGTCTTGCTAGACATGTCTTGGGTGTAAACACAAAAACCACATTAAAACTAAGAAATAATGTGTGTGTGTTATAACATGCTCATGTTATTTCTTGCTTTGGGAATCCCCAAGACTTGGGCTTGGTATTTTCCTTGGGAATACCAACCCAAAGGCTTGGAGCTCCTTCCCAACATCCAAAGATGTGCTTTTGAAAATTCTACAATATTTCGCATAATTGCGTTCGTACTACACATCGGTTTTGCACATGTTTCAAGATCAAACTTGAATCAAACACTTGGGTAATGTTAGGCTCTCTCTTAGCTATCTAACGATGTAAGTTTTTTTACATTTTGACAATGCTAAGCCTTTGATCTATAATTTCTTTTGTTTGTATATGTCTATTTTTTGGTAAAAACCAGTGTTTGGTGGTTTTTGTTATAAATTAAGTGTTCATCAAAATTTCAAATAAAGTACATTTTCTGAAACTAGACTCCATTCTATGCATATTAAAAAATTATTTTCAATTAGTTTTCAAAATTTATAGGGGTAGCATGGCCAAAATTCTATTTCTCAAGAAGTGTCTACTTTAAAAATTAGTAAAAAATCAAATATTCATTAAAAAATTATCAAAAAATTCAGGCATAAACTACATACTATTAGCTAATTTCTCACTGATGTGATCTTAAAAATACTAAAAAAAAGTTAACCTTTTGGGAGAGCCACAAAAGTTGCTATGTTATGTTTTTTTGACAAAAGCAACAACAATTTTGGTGGCCCCCTTTTTTGAACCCCTTAATCTCAACCATTTTTTTTAAAAAGTAGTAGTTTAGAAAGTAGACTCGGAGCACTACGATCCTTGTTTTTGTTGCATGTCAAAATTTTGAGTGTAACTATCCTCAATTTCACGTCCAAGCTCAGTATTTCCTGATTTCAAAAAAAAGTGGCCACTTAAGCCCCCTTTTTGGCCTCTCATCTTTTTACACTTACCCAGCTAAGAATGAGCATAAGTACACCTGGAAAGCTAAATATGCTTGAAACAAGATCTAAAATCCCAAAATTTTAACTTTTGAAGCACACTGGGATTCATATGCTAGATTGGGCGATTTATTCCCAATTTAGGGTTTTGGGCTGGATCCAGAACCTGCAATTGGTAAACCAAGATCTACAAAAAATGTCTAAAAAAATGGTATACTAGGACTCATATGCCACAAGTGAAAATTTAGTCCCAATATAAGGGTTGATCTAAAATTTTGGTATCCTCTAGTGATCTTCTGTAGCTTCTCTTCTTTCGAATCTTTGAGTTTGAAACTCTGAATTCCAACCTATAGGTGACTTTCCATAATCTTGCAAGAAAGGTGACAACTTTGAATTTTTTTTCCAATCTTCCTCTTCAATGGATCTACAACCTAAATCTGAAATTCACATATCAAAGAGAGAGAAAAATGTTGTTTTGTTAGTGGATAGGGGTTTTCCTTGGTCAAACCCCATTTTGATAATCAAACCTTGAAATGAAATCAAATAGAATGAAGGAATGATGAATGAACAAATAAACTATGTTGCAACTCACCAAACCCTTAGAAAAAAGGCTACAAACTTATGTGAAATGGCTAGCATGAATGTAAGTCTTGAATCTTGATTGTATGCTATGGATCTTGAATTGAATGCTTGCTTGAATTATAAGAACCTACATCACAAATATCAACTCAAAAACACACATGATGCATCATGACTTTGACATGATACTTGATTCTTGAATGTAGATCCAAAATGCTTGATAACCAGCTCTTGAATACACTTGAATGCTCTTGAATTGCTAGAATGCTTGAATGCTTATATCACACTTGGTCATTAAAATTTGTAGGAGAAAATATGTGAAATAACCTTGTATTTATATTTGTTTATGCCAATTTTCCTGAAATTACAACACTACAAGTCGACATCAGATCTAGGAGAATAAAATACCACCAAGAAATTGGATTTAAAATAGGTCCAAGATAAGCGAGACTCATACACCAATTGAGTTGTATGAGTCCCAGTAGCCTAGGCTTGGGACACAAATTTCAAGAAAAGTCAAGTTTAATGCCAAATTCAGGTTCATGCCCCCAAAATTAGGTGGGACCCATATGTCCAATGTGGTGTATGAGTCCCAGATCACTAAATATAGAACACACAACCCAAAAACATTAAATTATGATTGGTCATTAGATATGTGTTAGGATTATCCTTAAAAATATGCATTAAATAAGGCTTGTGGATGCAAAATAGGACAAAATAAGGCATAAAGAAGCCCAATTTTTTTCTACACTACAACAAGATCTAAGCTTTCAATTATTCAAGCACTATAGAAAATTTATGATCAAGAGAGTTTACAAGAGCATTCAAGAGATTATTATCAAGTATTTTGGAGCTACATTCAAGAATCAAGTATCATGTCAAAGTCATCATGTGTCATGTGTGTTTTTGAGCTAGCATTTGTGATGTAGGTTCTTATGATTCAAGAAAGCATTCAAGTCAAGATCCATAGCATACAATCAAGAGTCAAGATCTATATTCATGCTAGCCATTTCACATAAGTTTACAACCTTTGTTCTAAGGGTTTGGTGAGTTGCAACATAGTTTATTTGTTCATTCATCATTCCTCACTACTGTATTTGACTAAAAATTCTGATGAATGTTTGGTGACATATTGACAAAATATTGTTGACTTACAGATGCAACACTGATTTAAATTTCCTCGCTAAATTTTTATCGCTTTAATGACCAATTTTTATACGTCGAAACCATGACCCAACATAATTGGTCAGCGCCACAGAAAATGTTGGCGGTTTCCATCGCAAAATCAATGTAACTTCGTCCATCTATCGACGCAAAAAAATCACAAAATGTCGAAAAACCACCAAATGTTCCTCTATTTTCTGACGAGGTGGAGCAAACCATTGTTGCCATTATGATAAAAACTATGTCGCATGTACAACAACCTCATCAGAATTTTTTGTGGTTTGTCGGGCTATGTTCGTCAAAATTGCAACGAAACCCTACAATTTTTTTTTAAAATTATTCATTCAAACATCTTCCCTCCCTAACACAGTCTGCCATATAAGGTTTTTGGTCATTTTTATTCATGCTATTCAGGATATTCTTTTCTGATGCAGTATCTATTTCATGCTCATAATGTGATAGTGAACATGAATACATAATGCCTCATAAATAGATCATTAAGAAATAATGGAAGCATTTGGAGGAGTTTCAAGTTCTCATTTTCCTTATTCTATAAGAGTGCTGAGCTGAGAGTGCATATTTTCTAAACCATTCATGTATGATAAATAAGTGGTAGCAATGCATCAAAGTAACCTACATAAATGGTGTTGTATTTATGAATTGACTAAGCAGAGATGCATAAGAAGAGAGCCATCAGATTCTGCCAGTGGTCGATGAATCTACAGGGGAAGCATTATAAATAAAATGGTGTTGTTTTATTCAGTTTATAACAATAATAAACTATGAAGCATACATAACATCATTCAATTATTTCTGTTTTAAAATCTGGTACTATTGTTTGAAGAATAAGAGGTAACATTGTTGACTAAGAAGCCAAGCATTGAGTTTTAAAAAGTGGGTGTATTTTAGTATTTATTGTTGCTGTAGCCATGAAGAAATTCCTATTACATGATTCAATGTTACTCTGAAACATTAAAGCTGAAGTACATCAAATGAATGGGAATATGCATCAAATGAATGGGAATATGCATCAAATGTGATCAACAATAGCACTACAATGGATGAAATCCAAATGATGTTTATCGAAGGCATGGAGATGGCCTTGGAATAAAGTAAAGACTACAATTTTCATTGAAGCTGCAACAAAAAAAGAATGCTATAAAATCATCTTCATTCCTTAAGAAAATGCATTTATGCTACAACAGTGCCAATGATAAGGCAAGATTTTCAAAGGAATGTGCATACATGGATCCTATTTCAACTTTTAGAGCTAACTTCACACAATTTTTCTAGAGGGTTTCCAAAAGTACAAAAGTGGGGAAATGTTCAAGTTTCAGAAGGTTTTCTTCCATTTTTACAAACACCCATTTGATATTTTCAATACAAAATAAAAATTTCTCCTTGTTACAGTTAACCCATTTGAGGGTTTTGACAGAAAAAATAAATGTATGGATTTCTCTCATAATACAGAATACCCACATGGGGTTTCAGCTAGAAATACAATGCTTCCAAGAAAATGCATTAAAAGTGACACAAAATGTCAAAACCCATTTGGGTTTTCTTCATTTTAAGCACGAATTTTTCTTTCTGGGTTCGTACATTTGATAATGAGAAATACAACGTGTTCAAAATGCCCAGATTAAGCATGTATTGGCCACGGCCTGAAGGAAGCCTTTTGGATCATGAACACTTAGAAGACAAAAACCCATTTGAGTTTCATCATGAAATCTCAAACTTAGAGTGAATAATCTGCATAATGAGGGTTTTTTTTTATGAAGATTCATCAAAGACCAAGTTTGAGTTTATGGCTTGTAGAATAGCCTGTGTTTTATTTTAAAATTGCAACCATTTGTCTATAAAGATAAAGCTTTTATAAGTTTTGTTTAAGAGGAGAACACAAAGAGAATGGAGGGGAACAATGGCTTACCCTCATGTGCCTGAAGAAGAGTAAGCAAGCCTATGATTGAGCTCTGCTAGAGCTTTCACAAATATTTAAAACAAGTTTCCATAGTAGCCGAATTGAGAAAATTGATAGGAAGCAAATAGAACATAAGATGCATCAGTGAATGGTTATAGCTACGGCCGTTGAGGCCTTATTTCTCATCAAAAAGCCAAGAAACAAACAACAAATACAGACAAATCTTACCATGAGGAAAGAGGAGCCAAATACATCAAAAATTCAAAGAAGGAAGACTCAAATGGAGGCTCAGACCATCAAACCCTAACTTTCTTCATGGTGGCGGCATAGAGACAGAGTTCTTCAAAGTTTTCCCTTTGCAAATGAATGCGATTTCTTTTGTTTTGTCATTAGGGTTTCACTTTTCCCTAAGTTGTTTTGAATTTTATCCCATTCATTTCAAAAAATGGTATGCCAATTAATACTTTCAAGGTATTTGATATGCCTTAGTGAATATTGCTTAGGTCGGCCATCTCTTAGAATCCATATAGTATCATTTGCTAAGTCTCGGGGTTAGAAATTTAGATATATTTCAAAGTCTATAAAGCCTTAGGGTTTTATTGTTTTCAATGTCTTGCCTTAGTGACTAAAGATTCATATAAGACTTAGGTTTTGATTTTCATTGATTTTGTGGAAGTCAATTAATATCCAGTGATAAGAGATTGTCTCTAATATTTTTATGATTTTTTTTAAGAAAAAACAAATTGTATGGAGATATAGAGATTTTTATTTTTGCAAATATTTCCAAAATCTTAAATGCAAAAATAGGGAAAATCGGGCAAAATAAAGCTGTAAATCTTGTAAAGCAAAAGATAAGACAATATCTTATAAATCGTTTTATTCTTTTTGCTATTTTTAGCAGCTGGGTGATTGTTTTTTCTCTTGGGCGAATATGAGACTCATGAGATAACCTGATGAAGTGTTTTTTTTGCTTTTAAAGCAAGATAGACCTTTTTTAGGTGCTTTTTAGGATGGACATGCAAAGAGGGTGAGTTTTCCACTTTTATTACACATTATGGATCAGTTTTGGAGGATTTTTTCGAAGCTTTTCTTTTGAGCTCGGATTAGGGTTTTGAGGAGCTATATTTTGAAGAAGACTTAGAGTTTTATCAGTTCAAATTTTTATTTCTTGCTCTGACACACATTCTGAGAGCTTGTAAACATTTTGTTCTCAGTTTAGATAGAAACACTCTTTCAGTTTCAATAAAGTAGCAGAGTCCTCATTTCTTGTCTCATTTTTTTAATGGCAATCTGATGTCTTTATGATTTGAATCTGAATCCTTATTTGTCTTACTGTTATGAATTTTTTTTCAGAATTGCATGGACCTTAATTTATAATTGATGTACCTGAAAACCTAACATCCCACTACCAATGATCTTATTATCTTTCATTGTTGGATGAATTCAAATTAAAGGAGTATGCACAAAGAATGAATTATGACCCTAAAGGGTACATACACTCTTGTAAGAAAAAGAAAAACCTTAGTGGATACACCCATATTCCTATACTGGGGGAAGATGTGTTTAAGAACAAAGAAGACAAAGAATCAAAGGAGGTTATAGAAAATTTCATGGAGTTAGAGAAAAAAAAAAAGGTTGCAAGAAATGGATGATTCATCTGAAGAAGAATTTATGGGAGAAAATGAAGCACAATCACATTAGAGAATAGTCTCTCGGATGATGAATATGAAGAAGTCCCTAACAAGGAGTTACAAGTAGCCAAGGAATTGTGTGTAGATGAAAATGATAGGCTTACATCTCCTATGAATCCTTTATTTCTGATAATGAGAATTTAATTCTTTTTTATATAATTACAAAAGAAAAAGGTTGAGGGAATCCATCCCAAATATTACCCCTAAAAATGAACAAAAATTGATGAAAAGGTTGAAAGATGATAGAGACAGTGAAGTGCATAACATGACCCTTGAAAGGGGTAGACAGTTGTTACTTGAAGCTGGTGTAATAGTATTTCCTGGTTGGGACCTCAATGCCTCTTTAATTTTTGATATTTTTTTGCATAACAAGGAAGGAGAATACAAGTTAAACATAGAGGGTGTGAAGGAAATTTACATAGGGTCAAGATTCAATCCTGATGAAAATTCAATGTTGATATGGGCACTATACCCACCACACACAAAAGGAAAAAGATCATCAATATCAAAAAATCCTTTGGACACATGATGACCCTTAAAGTTGGGGAAACTAACCCTATGGCTTCAGCAGACATAGGCATAAGCATTTCCAAGTTGAACAAGGCAAAAACAATACAATTGATGAAATAAATAAATTATTACAAAATGAAAAGTGAAAAATTAGATTTGGAAATTACTGCCATGAAAGATGCCAGAATGAGGATTACCTCTGGAACTGATACAAAGTTGCGGAGTGAATATGAGCAGTTGCAAGAAGAACATCGACAGCTAGTAGAAAAGATGAAGGACCTTCAGTTTGACATTGTGGCAATGATGTTCAACAAGAGATTTACAAACCTGAAGATATGCCTTGATGATTTTTGGCATGTTCACAAAAAGAACTATGAAGCCATTCTTGAGGATGGTAGAGTGAAAAATAGATTGGGTACTAAGAGACATGATATGAAACTACATGAGGGATCCTACACCAATTCCATCTCGGCCATAGACACAATCATGAGAAAGCATGACAAATATGATGAAGATTTACACTCATAAAACATAGAGTTTGATGATACTGTGAAGTTGGGATTACCCAAATTATGTGATAAGAACAGGTTTTTGAAGGAACGAGATGATTGGATGGATGAATGCAATAGGATTCTTCAGGAAGCATGGGATACAGTCAAAGTAGAAGGGCTATTGTTGGTTGGAGCATGCAAACATATGGAATTGATGATAAAACTCAAATATGAAGCCCAAAATGCAGTGCATGATGCGGATACCCATACCTTGGAGTATAAAAAATATCTCTCAACAGCTAAGTCAATGTTATGAGAAGATTAAATTATTTTATAAGTTTAATTAAGATCAATAGTTTAATTATTTTCTGAAAGAAAATCCGAAGAGACACCTTTGTTGGGTCTTCTTATATATATGAAATTCAAATTGTAATATTTGATCATCAACATTTTTTAATATTTTAATACTTTTCAGCAGTGAAAGACTTATTTTTTGGAGTAATACAATACCAATACTTTTCTATTTGTGTGTGGAAGATTCTTTCATTTGGAATAGTTCTCTGTTGTTTCTTTTCAAGCAATTGAAGGCAATATAAAATGTATTCTAATTAATCTCCATGACCATCTTATAATTACCTCTCACTTTCCTCAATCTACCTTTCCCCATCAGGTACTCCCCTTCGAATTTGTTAATGGAGTTGGGATCCCAAATGCGATCTACATGGATCTTTGCTGCGAACTTAGGAAGATATTTAGTAATGTACACCATGGTCTTGTATACCATATATCCCTCCACCATAGAACCCTCAGGATGTGCTCTTTGTCTAACCAAAGCCTTCAAAAATTTCAAGTGCCTCTCAACCATCCACATTGACCTTGTGTGTATAGGTCCACACAATTCAATCTCCTCAACTTGGTGTATGAGGTAGTGTTCTCGTGCATTGAAAAATGTCAAAGGTAGACACTTTTGCATTTCACACATTAGACGAGGAATTTTTCTCCTCCAATAATTTATATCTTCTTTATGGATTTCTTTAGATGACAACCATCTACAAGTGATTCAAGGCACAAATATATTAACGATTTAACAAAAATACACAATATATTACATAACAAGTAAAACAAATGGAAAATATAAGATCTATACAACAAATTGAACAAATATCACTACTTACCTCATGTATTTTCCAAGATCATATATAACTTTCTTTGACATTTGTTGTCGGTTGTTCCAAGAGATAGAGGTAGAACGTATCATGAACAATTATAAAATGATCTTTTCATTATTTTTCCAAAACTAGTAAACATAATACACTAAAAGTACATGTAGTATACAAATATATATATATATACCAGAATAATTACCTTAATGAAGGTATGTTAATCATGCGTTTTCATCCCTGACCCAAATTCCCCTTTCTTTGTTATGATATTGTGTATGTTCAGAAAATCCCGTGGGAATCAAATTTTTCTATATGACTTTTAGAGCATTGTTTTGTTGCCCAAGTAATAACCATGGTAGGTGCTTATATTAATTTGGTCTCCATCGCCATTTAATTGGAATGGCATTTTCATCGTGATGATTGGCTTCCCCAATGTCACTACAAATTTTAAATAATTTTTCTTTGTCATGCCTCCATCCACATTATTTTCCATAATAAGCCATGAGAGCCTTTTTCACATGTATTGTATCAAAAAATGTATAATTTAGGGCCGCTTCATAGTAGGGGAAACCTACTAAATTTTCTGGATAATTTTCATCTTTTAGGAGTTTTAATTATTAATGCCTTGACGACCTTCATGAAGCATATAAGTTAAACAAATTAACAACGACAATCATTGTCAATCACAACATGAGTAAACAAAACAAAATATAAAAATATAAATTCCAAACATATCATATATGATAGATAAACAATTTGATCCAATGTATAACCTTGATGATTAATTCTATTATATCCCAACTTCTATAGGCGAGGTGTCATTCTTCGTGGTTTTGATTTAGTCTCTTCTTTCCCATTGAAAAGATGTTTTCAGTAGTTCTGTATACTCATGATTTATGTGGAGGAGCGCCTATACCCATCAAACATCAATCACTTTCCTAAACTTGCTGAACTAGATTTCATCTTTGGAATCTCACAACCCGGACATGCAAAATTTCCCTTTGTTTGAAGACCTGGAAGATCATATATAATTGGGATTAAATATGTCAATTTTTATAATTATATATAATGAATAGATTATTTAAAAAACATGCATGATATCTACTTCATAAAATTAAATATCGTTAAAGTGCAGTCGAACGTTATAACATATCACAAAAATGTGTTAGCCCTAGGGAATCATGAATTGTCCATACAAGCATTACATGGAATTGAAATTGTCTTTGTCCTATTGGTCTAGAGACATTATACATAGTGACTCCATTCCATAAATTTAGTAACTCGTCGATAAGAGACTCGATATATACATTCATATCTTTAACTTGGTAATTACCTAGTTGAATGAACATAAACATTACATAATTTTTATAACCATTTTACTATAATATATATAAATTAGTGTACATGACTATTAAATGAAAAAAATATAAGTCATTATGCAACAAATAAGACAAATGAGATGCTCCTACGTTAAAGAAAATTGATATAAAAAAATACTTGGAACAATCATTGCCAACATTATGTGCTCCCTCTTTATATCCATGGAGGAATGCTATTGTTGATAACAAAAATAGGCCACACCGAGTAAATAGATCTTAGATCTCCAAATGGATTGACACCGTTCACTACTAATGAAAGCCTGAGATTATGAGGTTCTTCTTTAAAGTGTGGCCATTTTTCCTCCATGTGCCTAAATGCAGTACCATCCATAGGCATTCGAAGAATTTCATCTCCACTTCTATTCCGTGCATGGTAATCCATAAATTGTGCTAAGCTTTCACACCTAAATAATCGTTGCATACATGGAATAATGAGAATATGATGAAGAACCTTGCGAGACACCTTTTTTGTTAGTTGATCTGTTCGATATCTATTGATATGCCATTCTGGGCATTTTGTTGCAAATTCATGTTGTTTATGATATATAATATGATCATTGGGACATGCATCTATTGCTTGATACTCCATTCCAATATATTTCATAATGGTAGATAAATATCGATATGAGTGAGGTAAAATATTTGATGGTGGTAACAAAAAATCACCTATCAATCTACAACAAAAGAATAATTTGTTAATATAAAGAATATTAATGGTACATATTTCATCCTTTATTTACTAGTGATGAACTAACAACAAGAATAGATGAAAAAGATGACATATATGACATACCTTAACATCCATGGGATTGCTATGTTGGGTAAACCATTCATAACCTTCAAGTTCACCAACAACAATACAACAAAGAGAAGAGTTGTTTGGGAGCCTTCATAAAGGGTCTCGTATGCCTTCTCAAGTACAAGTAAATCATGAACATCATCAAAGTCATCTCGATCATCATGATCAGCTGTGCCACTAAATGTGTCATGGATCAATGTATTTGTACCATCATCTTTAACCATATGTCAATGCACAAATTGATGGAAGGGGATGGTTGACTTTAAGTGTATGTCAAAATAGTGATAAAAATCACAGAGCGTTGCAATTTCAATGAACATCGGGCATAAATTTTAAATTTTTTAAAAAATTTCACATTAAATACACAGGTACCCGACGATACATCTAATAATACATCTTTCATCGGAAAGTTTCGTCATATTTTGCAGTCAAATGAGTTAGTTCCTTCATTCTACTTTATTTCATGTTATGGTTTGATTACCAAAATGGGGTTTGACCAAGGTGTGGTAATGGAAAAAGTATCCCTTTACTTTTCCTTGCTTGTTTGGGCCCTCCTGGTTAAATTGAGCAGTAATGTTGCCTTGATTTAGTGTTGTAATGTGTTTGACACATTCACATTAGGTCTTGAGCCCTTTTGAGCTAAATTAAATTAATTGTACATTATTTGGAGTGTTGTAAAGTGTTGTAACACACTTTCACACTTTTCTAGGGTTTTCATAAATAATTGGGTTTGTTTATACTTAAATTGGCCTTATTTTTCATCCAAAAGCCTCATTTAATGCATCTTTCCAAGGATAATCCTGACATAAATCAACATATAATCATAATTTTTTTTTTTTAGGTTGTGTGGCCTAGATTTAGTGATCTAGGAATCATACGCCACCTTGGGCATATGAGTCCCACCTAGGTTTTTGAGTCCCAATCTGGATTTCACACCTTTCTAAGCATTTTAAAAAATGGTCCCATAATTAATGCCTAATGGAACTCATACTCCACTTCTAGTGTATGAGTCCTGTGTGGCCCAAAATCAAAATTAATTCAAATTCTTTGTGGAATTTTATCCTCTTAGATCTGATGTCAGCTTGTAGTGTTGTAATTTAAGGAAATTAGGGATAAACAAGTATAAATACAAGTTTCTTTCACTCATTTTAAACCATAAGTAGAAAAATCCATTTTTTCGTTGTTTCATTTTGGTTAACCTACATTTAGAAAATCATAATTCTGATTTGGAGTGCATCATCATCTTAGATTTAGCTTTCATTAACACTGCATTGCATTTTGCATTAGTTAATTGGAATTCTAGGGTTGCTAAATTTTTCATTAGTGAAAGTGCATAAAGGTTGCATATTTGCATCTCAAATCATTGAAAATAATTTGTAATCTACATTTGCATTTAGTTTATAGATCATAAAACATAAAAAGCATAAAAAACACTTGAAATTTTCTAAAAAATTGTTAGAAAACCCTTACTAGGACTCATACGCCCCTCTGGGTGATTTAGTCCTAGTGAAGATTCTGAATTGCATTTTCCAGAATTCAAAACTCTATTTTTGTGCTTCTATTTACTGTTGATAACTTTCTATATTTTAGTTTACAAGATTTATGTTTCATTTAATTCATTACATCTAGCTTAAATTGGTTCATCTTGTGCATTGCTTAAATTCAAAATTGCATCTAGAACATTTCATTTTAGATTGTTGCATAGTGTAATTACCTTGTTAGGATCTAAAATTTGCATTGCATTTCATTATTGATGTGTGTTTTGGTAAGCTTTGGATGTCCTTGAAGTCCTTAGTGGATGTGTCAAGTTGTGCTTTTGGAAATGAGACTAATGAACTTGAACATACTCATGCTCACTCAACTCCTAATGCATGTCCTCCTTGTGATGTTGACATCATTGTAGAATATGATGACAACATGAATAAATTCCTATATGATTTCCTTAACAACCTTGAAGCTAACACATCCTTTTATCCATTAATGAAACAACCAACACCACCTATAATACCACCACTTGAGATGTTTGGTTACTTACATCCTGAAATTGAGATAAGAATTAAACCTAAGTTCCCTATAATAGGTGAACCTAGTCCCTCTAAGCAAGCAAACACTCAACCATTTTATGTTAAAAAAGTGACAGACACTCCCATCAACCTAGAAGATACATATGGAAAAGGATTCACGATCTTTAGTAAACAAGGATGTGATACAACATGTGAACATGAAATTCATCAAATCTTATAGAAAATACCAATTGAAGATACTAAGGGTTAGGATATCAAGACCCTCCTCCCGATATGAATGTCCTCCTTCCTCAAGAACAACCCATGCGTCATAAAAATGACATGAAAGATAGGATTGTCTTAGGTCCTCCTCCTCAATAGTCAACTCAAGAAGCTCGTGAATCTAACAAGCATGCTTGAAGGCCTTACAAACTAAAGAAACTGAAATTCCCTTGTCCGCCATCTACCACTAAAAGAACTTTACAAATATTTCTAAACCAAGGACTTATAACATTACCACCCATGAGAAAAAAGCTAAAACTATATCCTAAAGACGCAAATGTTCCACATTATCGATATCATAGAGTCCTTGGACATAGTACTGATGATTGTCATGATTTAAAAAATATATTTAAAAAGTTTGATATCATAGAAATAATCCCTTAAAGCGGGACCCTTCCGCTCCTTTCCATGCATCATTTGAAGAATAATAACATTCTCACTATTACATGTTATACATTTATTGCAAATCATTTCAAGATGAAAGGAGCTCCTTCCCATCACCCATCTTAGCTCATTCTTATCTTACACTCACTGGGGGAAAGAATTAGATAGTCTTTTCCTAGTAATGCATCTGTCGTTTTCCCTTTGGCTAGTTGTTTTCCTTTAGTATACAATGAAAATGATTGGGATGCAGACGACTTGATTTAGGTTGACTCACATGTGCCTTTCTAGTCTTTTGCATTATTTCTTTTTCTTTTTTGTGATTGCATGTGTGTGATATGATCCCCCATACTATTTTTTTGATGTATCTCTCTCTCTTTGTGACATTCCTATATTTGTACCTTCATTCTTCTCTATGTTGTAAATATTTTATCTTTTCTTTCATATTTTTCATTTGTCTTGTTTTTTCCTTTTGGGGATGACGCAAGGCGTCAAGACATCAATGTCTCTTCCGTGTTGACCCAAAAGATTTTCTCTTATCTTTTCTTTGTCTTGTGTTTTCCTTTAGGGGGTGATGCAAGGCGTCGAGACATTCATGTCTCTTCCATGTTGACCCAAAAGGTTTTTCATTGTTTTCGCTCTCTTTGTGTCATTCTTCTAGTTCTATGCATATTTGGGGAATGATGACAATTCTGAGCTATCTAAACATTATAGAAAATAACATATTGACCCCAAATCCATAGATCCCTTATGTGTTTGGAGTTTCATTTTGGGGGAAACCCCTCCCCTTTCATGACGTAGCTTTATTTGGAAACATATGACTCGGCATAGGGTTTTCCAACTTAGCTCTCATGTCTTCTTTATTGTTAGCATTTATCATTTTCTACTTTAAAGTAATTGCTCACAATAGGGTGTTTAACAATTTCTTTAAAGTGGGGGCATACATTGGGATTATTCTTTTTCATTTTTCCTTTTCATGTTTCATGGTGTAGTCTTTTTACTTCATGCGATGATTCTTTTGCTTTGTGGTTGACATTAGGTGTGATGTCCCTCAAGAGCGTGATCTCTTTTAGCATACTATATTCCTCTTAGTCGCTTGATGTGACACATTGCATCCCCTAAGTTGTGAATCTTCTATTCTTCTATTGGTCCACTCTTGGAGACATTAGGTACAATGTTCACTAAGTTAAAGACCTTACATGAAGTAATCAAGACTCCTTTGAATGTTCTTTACATTTTGCATTTACAAAATTTTGGCTATATATGGCCACCTTGCATAATACACCTTGCATGCCTATGGAGCCATCTTTTTTGTTCATGAGTTCCAAGCATAAAAAGCATTGCTGGCCTCATGAAGCTCAAAGTTCATTGTTGTGTGGCGTCTTATCAAAGTTATCAAGAGGTATAACTTTGGTATGGTTTGATAGGAAGCTGATTCGAGCAATGACTTTCGCTTAGCCATTCGCATGTGTGTGTGAGCGCATACTAGCCACATGTGTATCTGTATCACCTTCTTGGATTACTCACCCAATGGAAAACCTAGAGTTCCATTACCTCAGAGTGAGTATGAATTTTTTGGACAAACAACCTAGATCTAATCCACATCGCGATGGGCAAATGGTCAAGGCTTGATCAACCCCTTTTGTTTTTCTTTTCTCTTTGTCTTCATTAGTGTATGGTTGTGCCTTTTTGTTGGTCTTCATATCATTTTCATGTGTCTTTTTGTGCCTATGTTGGTGTGTGAACCCTTTTCCTAGTACCTGCAAAACAACATGAATAAACAAGTTAGACAAGGAATTACAAGTTAAAACAAGGATTCCACATGAAATCCATTTACCACTCAAACTAGGAATGAAAATAGTGAAGAACACAATGCAAATGCCAAAAACAAGATAAAATCCTAATTAGATGTGCAAACTCATGATCCCATGGGGGAATTGGTGCCAATTTGATGTGAAAATTGGCCCTTTCCCAATCCCTAAGATGCAAGCTTTGTTGATTGATCATGAAGAGTGATCCACTTTTGATGAAAGATGGGAACTCCAAGCCAAATCTGCAAAAATCCTAGCTAAGAATTCAAATGATGGATGAAAATGGCTAAGTATTTTAGCATGGTAACTTTGCAATGTTTGTGGATGATAAATGAGGAGAGGAGCTCTCATTTATAGGGATTTTCCCTCAAGATGGATGGAAGGTCCAAATTTGATAATGTGGGACAAAGATTCAACTAATGATATGATGCCACAATTTCACAATCTATGAATGGATGGAGGATGTGCAAGCCAAGAATGCAAAAGAGGGGAGATTCAAATTCAAAAATATGGCTTTAAAAGGATGAGGAAAGTGTGAAGTAAAATGCACATGGCTCAAGAAAAGACATGTAAGAGATTTTAAAATGCTTTGTTGAAGCTGACTTATTCACTTAGATTTGAATTCAAAATTAGAGGAACATTCCCTTAAAATATGCTCTTGTTGAAGGAAAATAGAAAATTTAATAAATCAAATAAGTCCATTGCCAAAAATCTAGAGGACGATATGAGATTTAGATTAAATTAATCAAAGGTTAATTAATTTAATGAGATTTGATGATGACCTATCTGGACTCAAATTTATGGATTTATTTAAACTCAAACAAGAGAGGAATATGATAAGAGGCCAATTAAATAAAGTTTTAATTTATTTAATTAAAAGGGATGTGGTGTTAGATTAAATCAAAATAAGGCTTTAATTCTATCTAATTTAATGGATGACTTTGTATTTAACTTCAAATAAATGGGATTATTTAATTAAATAGTGATACCAGACGCATGGACTGATTTAATTCAATGTAGGAATCGGACTTCAATCAAACAAAATGGTTTATTCGATTATGGATGAACATTTCGGGATGAATTTAATCAGATAAGGAGACGGATTAAATGGTTAGATCGAGGGATGGTCTAAGATGAAACGTATGTTAGTGGATTAGGATCAACTGTAGCGATCAATCAGATATTTTGATAAGGTTATCGATAGGCATTGATATACAGTTTCCATTGACACATCTGGAAATGATCAAGAGTTTGATTTGTTTTAAAGGTTTGTTGTTTCCGATTTTGATTTCCACGCATTGAAGCTTTCTTTTGTTGATTGTTGTGATTGTTTCTACTTGTTTTGCCAAAGGATGAAGGTGACAATCAATTTATTATGGATGATTGATTATTGCAGATGCAAGCGAGATGAGATGGATGGATTTTTTTCAAATATTTGGATGATTTTCACATTTTGAAATGTTTTGAGGCTGTTTCTTGGTGGATGCTTTTTATACATTTTCAAATGTTTTGATTTCTTTTGATTTTTCAAATGTTTTGGGGGTTTCCTTTTGTGATTTTGTATGAATGTTTTTGGATTTTGATGTGATTTGAATGTTTTGGATTTTGGTGTGCTTTTTTGAATGTTTTGTGATTTTGATGTTTTGATGTTTTGGATTTTTCACAATTTCCTCGGCTACAATTTGGATATGACATGCATAGTGTTCTATTTCTTTTTGGGATTTTATAAAAAATAAGCTAAGGTTGATTGGATCAAATCAATGGATTAATAGATGATGATAACATTGTTGAGGATACACAACAATGCAAGGACTGATCGACGACGATTAGATTGATGATGATAACATTGTTGAGGATGTACAACAATGCAAGGATAGTGTTACAAACACAAGGATTGCATGTTGATGGATTTCCGATGATGATGCAATATTGTTGAGTGGTTTTTAATAAATAGCAATGCAAGGATAGTGTTAAGAAATGCCAAATGATATTCCCTAGACGATAAGTTTTGATTGGATTTGATTGATCATGTTTGATGAAGCTGATTTTGGAACAAAAAGTTGTTCTAATGATTTGATGACGCTTGAAGGAACTTTTAGATGTGAAATGATATTGATTGTTTGGATTGATTCATAAAAGACATTTAAGATCGATAAGGAAATGTATTTTTATCAAAAAAATATGCCATGGGCTAGTGATTCAAATTTTTGCTCACGAAAGTGCTTTGACCAATTTGATTTCACATTTTGCCAATGTTCGGATCACCACATGTTGGAGGATATAGATCAAGATTTATTCCCCGGGTTAAGATGTAAATATCTACCCCCAATACCCAGCAAGCAAGCAATGTATGGAATGTCATGTGGATGGTCGATAAGTGTATGGATGGATGGATAATGGGATTTCATTCTGTGATAGGATAAGGTGTTTGGATCAAGAAAGCTCATTTGGATAGTGCTTCATAGCTCAGATAATGCTGCATAGGATAAGATCAATGAAAATGACCCATGTCAAGATGTTTACCATAAGCAAGTGTAAAGTGTGCCCTAAACTTTCATCAAGATCAAGATAACTTGGATGATGGACGTAGATGGATAAAAATGGATTGGATAAATGGCTTATGGATGAATGGATTTATTATGGATGAGATGGATGGAATGCTCGATTTATTAAGGATGGGATGAGATAATTTCATCTAAGCTAGCGGACGTAGGTGCTCGATTCTACACATGACACTTGTTTTCCAGGTTTTTGTCACGGTCTTTCCCAAAGTGCCGCCCATGCAGTTTTCACTAGAGGATGATTTTTTATCTTTACTGTTTTCAATCATTTTTTTTTATTTTTTTGGATTTTCATATTTTTTGATATTTTTTGGTTTTTCTGAAAGAGTTTAAACTCATGCCAAATCACAAGGTGTTGCTGATGTAGATGCCCCTGTCATAATGTTCCATCGATATCTTGCTTGAAGAAGTTGCTTTGCTAAGATACGTGCACTTGAATGCAACATTTGAGATTTCTGATCTACTTTGTTGATACCGGGGTTAACCATGTCTCTGTGCGCACATCGCAATAGAGTGCCTTTGAAATCCTTATGATGAAGGGTCGTTGCCAATACATGGTCAATTTGAGAATTGGATATCATGCGTGGAGGCGTGGATGGAGTGTGTTTAGGGATAAGAGATGGATTGGTTGACAATTTGGAACCTTTGACACTCCAAACTTGGGATGATGAGCAATGATGGGTGGATATGAAAGTGTGGGTGGAATTAGGACCAACTGCTTGATACACTTTGTACGTCACTTGAAAAGCATGCTTTTTCTTTTGTGGACATCTTTGATGGATACTTTTCCCTTTTTTATTTTTCCCCATAGTTTCTTTGACTAATGGAGTTTGATAGGGATGATGTTTCTTTGTATTCTTGGGTATCCATTTGTATTTGATTTGTCCATTATGCTTCCCAGCTTCTTTTGATTTGATAACATTCTTTGTGCTTTGATTCAAATCTTTCTTTTGATGTTGGTCCCAATTCATGGATGGGATGATGGGTGGATGAAGATTCATGATGTGGCTGGTTGTAGTATTGACACTAGTTTCATCATAAGGATTCTTCGTGCTCCCTATATTGACGCTTGCTTGAGACATAGTTTCCCCCAGTATCGTGGAAGTAGTACCTTCATGCGTTGATTCTTCCTGTTCTAAGACCTTTTGTTTAGAATGAATTCTTTGATAAATGACCATTGCAGATGACATTGTTTCAATTTGTTGCTCTACTAACTCTCGATTATACTATTCTATTTGACTTGCTTCCTTGAGTGGATAATGTTTGATATCTTTATTCATGATATCCTTAGTCTAGATTTTGGAAATATCTGATCCTGATGTAGACAACTCTATTTGCCTATACAAATCAATAACCTGCTCCTTTTGTGTAATACTATTAGGAGTAAAGGAATCCTATTCTGAGTGAAGATCATCTACGTGTCCATCTGTAGAAAGCATCTCATGGGTAGATGGAGGAGTATGTGCTACATGGATATGATCATCTTGCATAGATAGGAGAGTTTCTATTAGATCATTGCAGTATCTTGAAGATAGAAATTCTTGATCTTGAATGATTTCGAAGCTGCTTTCGACATGCTTTGGATCAAGTTCTTGACATGGGTCAGTTTCAAAAGATGGATTGTCTATAAGGGGGTCTTGGATGTCATCATTAGACATGGTAAGTGGTTCAATATCCTGAAGTGTCAAGTTTAGGGTTCCTTCAATATTTGTAACCATGAGGTCAAAGGGGGTCAACATGTCTTGGAAGGGACCATTGCTAGACCTTGGTGAGAGACATTGATCATGATTTTGAATAAATTCTTGAGATATGTCCTCTAACTCATAAGGCAATGTAGAGAAATTTTTAATATGATCATTGGTTGATGGATTGTGCATTATGTTGATAGGATCAAATAATCCTAACACTCCTTGAAAGAGATCACTAAAAAGTGGCTCTTGATGTATGGTGAGTTGATCATTGGATGGGGTAGAAACATCCTCAATGTGTTCGTCGATGGAGATATCTTGATCATTGTTTTCAACACTTGTGGTGGAGGGATTTCCAATGTCTTCAACCATAGGGTCAAATGATGTTGATATTTCTTGAATTGGATCATTTTCGAGTATTGTTGGTGGATTTTGATTGTGATTCAAAAGTGACTCTTGACATATATGTTGATTTGATCATTGGATGAAGTAGACATAGCTTCAAGGTGCTCAGTGATGGATTGATCTTTATCCTTGTTCTCAACAGTTGTCATTTTTTGTGTTTGTTGGGTTGCTTGAGAGGCTTGGGCAACTTGAGAGGCTTGTTACACTTGTTGAGCTTGTCTTGCTTGTTGTGTGGCTAGATATTGTTGTATGGCCTTTTGGTAAGCCTGGTGAGCTTTTAGCGCAATGTTATATTGTCTTGCTACATTTGGTTTTGGTGGTAGTGGTGGTGGATTTTGAATTGTGTTAGATGTAGTCCCAAGCTCTTGAGATACGCTTGGAGTGATCATGGTAGTGAGGGGCTGAGATATGATGGGTGTGATAGGGGTGGATGGAGTGATCGAGGTGATAGGAATGGTCAGAATGACCAAGGTGATAGGTCCTTGGGAGACCATGTTTTTATTTTTCAGGATTGATGTTGTCATTTGATTAGATACCATTTGTTGGTGCAATGTCGATGGTATATCCAAAGGATTTGATGTGATGAATTGATTGGTGTTAGGTGGATTGATTTGGATGGATTGATTTATGCTAGGTAAATGGGGAAACCCTAAACCAAGGAATGTTGTTGATATGGGTAATGGTGGTGGAGATGTCTCCTGGCACAATGACTCAACTATTTTGGTAAGTGTAGCAATTTGATCTCGCCAAATTTGATCTTTATTTCGATCTTGACTCCCTTGATATAATTGATTTGGATTTTGTTTAAGCAGATTTGGAGTGTGTACTTGTGTTTGATTTTGGGAAATGTTTTGATTTGGGATGACACTCAGATTTGGCATGATAGGTTGAAATTGACCATTGTTCATGTTTGGAATATTCGTGTGATTTTCAAATGTATCCATCCCAAAGTTTGCTGGATTCATGTTTGGAAAAATTCTACTTGGTACATTCTCATTTGGAATGTAGGGATTTGGTGGAATGACGTTCGTTTGAAGGCTCATGCATTGATTGTTTGGTTGGAATACTTGTAGGTTTGGATTTATATCTACCATCAGGAAATGTGTTCCAATATTTGATTTGGGCATACTCACACTTTTGTGCCATTGACATTTGTAGAAGGTAATGATCCCATGTATGGATTGTATAAGTGCGAGTTTCGATAATCAATCGGCTTTGTAAGGCTTTGAAAATTCAATTGATTTGGATTAATCATAATGTATGGATCAAGTTTGTATTCTATGTTCTCCTTGTGTTTTGAACTTGTTTGCAAAAGTAACCTCTAAGGTTCTTAGGACTGATGATGAGATGAATGATGAAAGGTGTAAATGATATGAGTGTTGAATGTTTAGGAACTTTGGATCAATGCTAGACTTAGGGTTTGATTTTGATTGGTTTGATTTGGATAATGAACTTGTAAACCCTAAGATGTAAGATGTTATCTTAGGATGAAATTGTTCAAAGGATTGCTGATTTAATTAAATGTATGAGAAAGGATGCATTCCCATATACACCTAACTAAACAAGGTGATTTTGATTTTGATGATTTACCTAAGTTTTAGAATGATGTTTCCAAAGCTCTAAAGTTGTTTGTCGGATGAAGATGATAAATGTTTGGGATGGATGAAGTGTTTCATTTGATCCTAAGTGAACCTAGGAAGGACTTGTTTACTAGACCAAGATAGTGAAGAACATGCCTTTCTCTAAGAGTAATTCAAAATCAAAAGACCAATGTTTGCATGAAAACCATATGACCAAAAGATGCCAAGCACATGTGTGGGGTCCAGTTGATTTTATCTTTGCTTAATGAGTTCTTTTTACCACAAGCACACTCTTGATTAGATTTTGAATCTAAATGTCTAATTTCTCAACTTTCCCCTTATCCCACAAAGTGTGTTATGTGGAAACCAAGGAAATTTGAGGCAAAAGTTACCTATTGTTGACTTTAGTAGAAGCAAATTGAGATAAAATCCAAATGTTTAGATGCCTCTAAGGATACGAATCCAAAGGGAAAGCAATAACATGTGAATTTGTTCAAGGATATTTTCTTCTCCTAAAGGGTTTGCAATTTTGATGATTCATTGAATGTTGGTTTTCAAATGTTTTCAATAAAAGCACTGTGTTTTCAAACCACAAGTAATATGAAATACTAGCTCAATTGGTACATTTTTCTTAGTGGGCTTGCCTCATGCCCTTCGTAGAAGAGATGATTTTACATGCAACCAAGGAAAGAGTATAAAGGTACGTTAAGAATGAAGTCTTAACCTCTATACTTCAACCAAGATCGGACATGGCAAGTAACTTCTTGGAATCTAAGTTCCAATGCACCACTTTGATAAAATCGATGAATGGGTTAATAGGCCACTACCAACAAGGGATCTAGTTCATACTTTCCATTCGTGGAGATTGACCCATACGACGAGAGTCCCCTTTTCGATCCATCTCGTCAGAATCAACCACGTGATATTGACGTTTCTTCCAATACCCACATTTATATCCTAGCTGGAAATACTCTTGGCTTTAGAGTGTTACTGGTTGAGTCGTTCCCTTGGGTGAGTACTTTTTCCCCAAGGCAGGCCCTCTAGGATAAACAAAAGAGAGTAAAGACAAGATCCGTAACTCGATCAATCTTTGATGGAAACAAAGAGAGATAATATACGCAAAAATGCCCCCACTCACACTCGCACAAGATGTTCAATTTTAAACCAAAAAATGAAGTGTGGAGGTGATTTCTTTGTCTTATCCTAAAATCATGAAAAAGGCCTTTTGATTCTCAAGATTGCTATAAAGTGCAAGAGAAGCACATACGTCATTTTTCAATGAAGTTAGTTCAAGTAAGCTCTCACAAAACAATGTAGCACATGTTCATTTTAGATCCCACAAAGCAATCATGAATTCATTTTAAAGCACCAAAGGACAATGAGAGTTGTCTTGTTCAATTGTTAACAACAAAAAAACAAACTCTAGTAAGTTGTAGTCCTAATGTTCATTTTAAACCCTTTGCAACAACAATTCAAAAGTTATTTTTAAAGCAAAATGAATTTATTAGATCCTAAGCATGAAAAGGATGACAAATTTTCCTTAATAAGAATAATGAATCCTCAAAAAGTGTTAAACAAACACTATAGTGTTTAAAAACACTTGTTACAATGATGTGATAATGCTTTTTCTTTGACTTCCATGCTCCATGATCATTTAAAACCTACAATAAAAGATCAAAATGTTAGATTACATCAAGGAACAAAAAGATATGAAGGTTAGATAAATGATTAAGCATAAGAACCCTAAAATTTAAACCAAGTTTCATTGTGATTTGACATTAAGTGAAAATTTGAAATTTTAAAATATACCAAAGTTAATAATAACCTACACCATTGGATAGCTTATGAAATTATACCCCATTTCAAAAAAAAAAGCTTTGAAAAAGACCAAAAAATGACCAAGATATGGCCATTTTAAATTTGCATGAAAAAGCAAAAAAATCCAAGCAGTGCAATTTGTGATGGCGGCTCTGTTTGGCTTTGTAGCGGCGCTATATGGTGGCTGGAGACTCCGCGGCACAGTTTTTTGAGTGGCGTTCGATTCCAGTGGCGTAGTTTGATTTTTGGCGGTTCGTATAGCCCCGCTTGACTTGAGCGGCGCTATATGGCCCCGTTACTGTCAGTGTTGTTTGAAGTTTTTAGCGGCACAGTTTGTTTCCAGCGGTGCTATATAGCCCCGCTGGACTGTGAGCGGTGTTGTTTCCTGTAAACAAACAAAAATGCATAATTTTGACAAAAAACGTGATTGGAATGTGAGATTTCCCTCCTAGCGCCAAATGTGCGAACCCTTTTCCTAGTACCTGCAAAACAACATGAATAAACAGTTAGACAAGGAATTACAAGCTAAAAGAAGGATTCCCCATGAAATCCATTTACAACTCAAACTAGGAATGAAAATAGTGAAGAACACAATGCAAATGCCAAAAACAAGATAAAATCCTAATTAGATGTGCAAACTCATGATCCCATGGGGGAATTGGTGCCAATTTGATGTGAAAATTGGCCCTTTCCCAATCCCTAAGAGGCAAGCATTGTTGATTGATCATGAAGAGTGATCCACTTTTGATGAAAGATGGGAACTCCAAGCCAAATCTGCAAAAAGCCTAGCTAAGAATTCAAATGATGGATGAAAATGGCTAAGTATTTTAGCATGGTAACTTTGCAATGTTTGTGGATGATAAAATGAGGAGAGGAGCTCTTCATTTATAGGATTTCAAGATGGATGAATGTCCAAATTTGAGCAATGTGGGACAAAGATTCAACGAATGATATGATGCCACTTGTCAATCTATGAATGGATGGAGGATGTGCAAGTTTTCAAGAATGTGCAAAGAGGGGGGAGATTCAAATTCAAAATATGGCTTAAAGGATGAGGTGAAACGTGAAGCAAATGCACATGGCTCAAGAAAAGGATATGTAAGAGATTTTAAATGCTTTGTTGGAAGGACTTATTCCCACTTGGATTTTGAATTCAAATTAGAGGAATATTCCTTAAAATATGCCTTGTTGAAGGAAAATAGAAATTTAATAAATCAAATAAGTCTATTTTCATGTGCAAGTTGCAAAATCTAGAGGATGTGACATGAGATGAGATTAAATTAATCAAGGGTTAATTAATTTAACAGGAGTTTTGATGATGTGACCTATTTGACTCAAATTTATGGATTTATTTAAATCAAATAAGAGAGGAATATGATAAGAGGCTAATTAAATAAAGCTTTTGATTTATTTAATTAAAAGGGATGGTGTTAGATTAAATCAAATAAGGTTTTAATTTATTTAATTTAATGGATGGACTTTAGAGATTTAATCAAATAAATTGATTATTTAATTAAATAGGGATAATTAGATCAGATGGATTGATTTAATTAACAGAGGGAATTGACTCAATCAAATAAAATGGTTTATTCGATTAAGGGATGAACATTGATGAATTTAATCAGATAATGAGATTTGATTAAATGGTTAGACCGAGGGATGATTCAAGATGAAATGATGTTAGTGGATTAGGATCGAGTGTGCAATCAATCTGTATATTTTCAATGTCTACAGTTGGTTTGTCATAAGATGGTGATCCTGGGGGCTTGATCATCCATCTGGATCATTGTAATCCTATCTTACTAGCATTGGTACATTCAGATCCCTCTTGATGCGACTTTTTATGCTTTAGTGTGAGTTTGAAGTAAGTTCCTACTCTCACTAAAGTGGGGGCTAAATGTGGCAATGGAAAAAGTATTCCTTTACTTTTCCTTGCTTGTTTGGCCCCCCTTGTTAATTTGAGTATTAATGTTGCCTTGATTTATTGTTGTAATGTGTCTGACACATTCGCATTAGGTCTTGGGCCCTTGTGAGCTAAATAAACTTAATTGTACCTTATTCAGAGTTTTGTAAAGTGTTGTAACACACTTTCACACTTTTCTAGGGTTTTCATAAATAATTGGGCTTCTTTATGCTTTAATTGGCCTTATTTTTCATCCACAAGCCTCATTTAATGCATCTTTCTGAGGATAATCTTGACATAAAGCAACATATAATCATAATTCAAATTTTTTGAAGTTGTGTGGACCAAATTTATTGATTTGGGACTCATACACCACCTTGGGTGTATGAGTCCCACCTAGGTTTTTGAGTCCCAATTTGGATTTCACACCTTTCTAAGAATTTTTGAAACTTGTCCCATAATTAATGCCCAATGGGACTCATATGCTACTTCTAGCATATGAGTCCCATGTGGCCCAAAATCAAAATTAATTTAAATTCTTGGTAAGATTTTATCCTCCTAGATTTGGTGTTGACTTGTAGTTTTGTAATTTCTAGAAATTAGACATAAACAACTATAAATACAAGTTTCTTTCACTCATTTTACTCCTAGCAAGTTGAATGTGCATCCTTATAGAAAATTTGAGTTCACAAGAGCATTCAAGTGTTTACAGGAGTATTCAAGGGCTGATTATCAAGTTTTTTAGAGCATTATTCAAACATCAAGCATCATGTCAAAGTCATCATGCATCATGTTTGTTTTTGAGCTAACAATTGTGATGTAGGGTTTCATGATTCAAGCTAGCATTCCATTCAAGATCTATCACATTCAAGTAAGAGTCAAGATCTACATCCATTAGAGCCACTTCATACATATTTGCAACACTTTATTGCTAGGGTTTGGTGAGTTGTAATATTGTATGTTTTTCATTCATCATTCTCTTTTCCTATTTCATTTCATTTCAAGGTTTGATTACCAAAACGGGGTTTGACCAAGGAAAACCCCTTTCCACTAAAAAAACAACATTTTCCCCTCTCTTTAGTGTGTGATTTACAAATCTAAGTTGAAGACATATTGAAGAGAAAGTTTGGAGAAAGTTGTCAAAATGCTCAAAGTTGTCAAAGTTGTCACCTTGTATTGGAGAGCATTGAGATACATCTATAGGTTGTAAATCAAAGTTTCAGATCTGAAAATCAAGTGAATAGGATAGAGCAGAATTTGAGGAGAAAAAATGAACTTTGAATCTCCAGTAAACCATAACTAGACTGATATACCACTTTTCGCATATGAGTCCTAGTAAAGGTCAATTTCTATATTTTTGCAGATCTAGGATCCAAATTATTAGAAACTTGTTCTAGACTAGAAACCTTGATCTGGGACTAAATTGCCCAGTCTAGCATATGAGTCCTAGTCAGCATTGAAATCAATTTTTTTAGCATTTTAGAGCTTCATCTAGTCCTCTTAAGGTTTCCAAGTGCACACATTTCATCTTGCAATTTTTTGTTTTGTTTTACATGGTTTTCTAGGTCATTTAGTGAAAGATTACAATGCATTAGGTTTAAGAATTAGGTCTTGCATTTCATTTGTCATTCCAAGCCCTAGCTTGGTTGTGAACCCTTCTTTAGTTTATAATCAGACCCTAGGACAACCCTATTGCAAAATATCTTCCTCCTTTGCATACTTTAGATTGAGACCTCTAGGGTTTTCCATCAATGAAATGGTGGTGAAATTTGTTTGCTCTATGTCCTAAACCATAAGTAGAAAAATACATTTTCCTTTGTTTCACAAGGAAAACCCCTATCTACTAACAAAACAACATTTTTTCCCTCTCTTTGATGTGTGATTTGTATATTTAGGTTGAAGATCCATTGAAGAGCAAGATTGGAAAAAAGTTTTCAAAGTTGCAAAGTCATCAAAGTTGTCACCTTTCTTACAAGATTATGGAAAGTAACCTACAGGTTAGAATTCAAAGTTTCAAACTAAGAGATTGAAAGGGAGAGAAGTGACAGAAGATCACTAAAGGATATCAGAGTTTCAAATTAGCCTTAATACTAGGAATAAATTGCCACTTGTAGCGTATGTGTCCTAGTATACTATTTTCAGACATTTTCTATAGATCCTGGTTTACCAGTTACAGATTTCGGATCCAGCCAAAAAACCCTAAACTGGGACTAAATCATGTAGTCTGGCCTATTTCTAGGGTGCATCAAAATTCATAATTTTAGGATTTCAGATCTTGTTTCAAACATCTTCATATTTTCATATGCACCTCTATTCATTCTCAATTCATTCTTCTGATTTTAAGTTTTACTTCCTAGGTTACATAGTTACATTTGCATATCATTTGCATCTATTTCTTTCTAAGCCTTTTCTTCGTGGCGAAACCCATTTAGTCTTTAATCACACCCTAGGAAACCATCCTAACCCTATCCCATTCCTCAATCAAGTCAATTGGTTGAGGGATCTTGGTTTCCTTGAATGGAATAGAGTAAAGTAGGGCCCCCCTTGTGTGTTCCATCTCCTAAAAGGTGAATACACCTCATCCACCCCTATTTTCTTTGTTTCATTTTTGTGAACCTAGACTTTGGACACCTTATTTATGATTTGGAGTGCATTTCACTCCTAGATTTAGCTTACATTAACTTTGCATTAGGTCTTGCATTAGTTAATTTTCATTTAGGTATTCTAAATATTACATTGGTGAAAGTGCATATATGTTGTACTTTTTCATCTTGCATCATTGAATTCCATTTGAAATCTATAATTGCACATAGTAAAGACATCATACCAACTAGAAAACCTAACACTCACTCAGAATTTACTGAATTTAGTGCAAAAACCCTAATTTGGGACTCATACACCCCTCTGGATGATTTAGTCCCAGTATAGGTTGTTTTACCTAATTTTTAGGAATTTTGTGTTGACAAATTTTTAGCATTTGAACCCTTCAAAAACCCTAATTGAGACTCATACACCCCTCTAGGTGATTTAGTCTAGTGTCAAACCTAAAACTACATTTTACAACATTAAAAACCTTGTTTTTGTGCTTTTGTTTTTTGTTGTTAGATTTTTTTTCTAGTTTACTAAGTTTCCATTTCATTCATTTCATTGCATCTAGCTTAATTCAATTCATTTTGTGCATTGCTTAATTTCAACATTGCATTTACACTTTATTCTAGGTTATTACATTGCATTTCATCATGGATATGTGCTTTGGTAAGATTTGGATGTCCTTGAAGTCACTAGTGGATGTGTCAAGCCGTGCTTTTTGAAATTGACCCTAATGAAATTGAACTCACTCTAATGCATTTCCTCCTCATGATGTTGAAATCATTGGAGAAGATGATGACAACATGAACAACTTCATAAATGATTTCCTTAACAAATTTGAGACTAATACATCCGTTTATCCTTCCATGAAACAAACAATACCCCCTACCATCCCACTAGTTGAGATGTTTGGCATTTTACATCCTAAAAATAAATCACAAGATAAACCTAAACTTCCTACAATAAGTGATCCTAGTTCCCCTAATCAAGTACACCAATCCTATGTTAACAAAGTAATAAACACTCCCATCAACCTAGATGAGACATATGGAAAAGGACTCACAATCTTAAGCAAACACAGATGTGGTACAACAAGTGAGCATGAAATTGATCAACTCTTAGAACAAATACCGACTAAAGACACCAAAGGGATAGGATATCAAGATCCTCCTCCCGAAATAAGTATCCTCCTTCCTAAAGAAAAAATAATGCATCGTAATGGTGATAAGGATGATAGGGTCATCTTAGGTCCTCCTCCTCAAAATCCAACTCAAGAAATTGGTGAATCTAGCAAGCAATGAAGGCCTTACAAAATAAATAAACTATAATTCCCTTGTCTGCCATCTACAACTGAAAGAACTTTACACATACTTTTAAGTCAAGGAATTATCACATTACCACCCATGAGAGAAAAGCCAAAACTATATCCTAAGAACACAAACATGTCTCATTGCCAATACCATAGAACTCTTGGACATAGTACGAACAAGTGTCATGCCTTATAGAGGATATTGAATAGATATACTCAAATTTTTTGACTTTATAATTGAATAGCAATTATAGGCATACCGCTCCTTACCATGTAATAGTTGTAGGATCATAACATTCTCACTATTACATGCTTTACATTCATTGAAAATAATTTTAAAATGCAAGGAGATCTTTCTCATCACCTACCTTGGCTCATTCTTGTCTTACACACAGTGGGGGAAAGAATTAGATAGCCTCATCCTACTAGTGCATTTGTTGTTGTCCCTTTGGCTAGTTGTCTACCTTCCATATACAATGAACAAGATTGGGATGCATATGACCTGCTAATAGGTTGAGTTGCATGTGCCTTACTAGTATTTTCTTTATTTTTCATGTTTCTTTTATGTGATTTCATGTGCGTAATGTGATCCCCCATATTGTTCGTTTGATGTATCTCTCTTTGTAACATTCGTCTATTTGTATCTACATTCTTATATATGTCATCAACCTTTATATTTTCATTTGTCTTATGTTTTCCTTTTGGGGATGACGCAAGGTGTCAAGAAATTTAGGTCTCTTCCATGTTGACCCAAAATATTTTCTTTGTTTTCACTCTCTTTGTGTCATTCTTCTTGTTCCATGAGTATTTCAGGAATGATGATAGTTCCAAGCTCTCTAAAAATATTGTAGCAAAGACATACTAACCTCAAATCCGTGGATCCCTTATGTGATTTTGGGATTTCATTTTTGGGGGCAACCCATTTTCATGATGTAGCTTCATTTGGAAACATATAACTTGGCATAGGGCTTTCCAAATAAGCTCTCATGTCCTCTTTATTGTTAGCGTTTATCATTTTCTACTTTAAAGTAATTTCTCATAGCATGGTGTTCAAAAATTTCTTTAGAGTGGGGGCATACATTGGCATTATTCTCTTACATTTTACAACTCATGTTTCATTGTGTAGTCTTCTTACTTCATGTGATGCATCTTTCTCTTTGTGGTGACTTTGGGTGTGATGTCCTTCAAAAGCATGATCTCTCTTAGCATATTATATTCCTCTTAGTGGCTTGATATGACACACTGCATCCCCTAAGTTGTGAATCTTATATTCTTTGATTGGTCCTCTCTTGGAGACATTAGGCATGATGTTCCCTAAGTTAAGACCTTACATGAACTAAGAAAATCTCCTTTGAATGTACCTTACACTATTTTTCATTTACAATATCTGTTATATGGCCACCTTGCATAACACACTTTGCTTGCTTGTGGAGCTATCTTGTTTGTTCATGGGTGTGAAGCATACAAATATTTTCTTGCCTCATGAATCCTGATGTTCGTGTTGTGTGGTGCCTTGTCAAAGTTATTAGGAGGTATAGCTTTGGTATGGTTACCGTATGGGATCTGAACTTAGGTGTGACTTTCCCATAGCCACTTGCTTGTCCATGTGAGCACATACCGACCGTGATTATATGTGTCTCATTGGGGGCTCACCTAGTGGATGGCCTGAGATTCCACTATCCCTTATGAGTGTTTTGGTTTGCATAGTGGAAATCATGTTTCACTTGCAAACATTCTTGGAAAAATAGCTTAGATCTGATCCACTTCGTGTTGGAAAAATGACCGAGGCTTGATCCATCCCTTTTATTTTTATTTTTCTTCTTTATGTCTTTGGCGGTACATGCTTGTGCCTTGTTGTTGCTCCTTACATTATTTATATGTGTTTTCTTTTGTGCCTATGTTGGTTTTCCATAGGATCTTGATCTTGGGGGCTTGTGTGACCCTCTTGATTGTTGTCATCCTATCCCACTAACATTAGTACATTTGAACCCCTCTTGATGCAATTTTTTCTACTTTAGTGTGAGTTTGAAGCAAGTTCCTCCTCTCACTACAGTGGGGGCTAAATGTACATAGTGTAGAAAAAGGTATCCCTCTACATTTTCACACTTGTTTGGGCCCTCCCTACTAAAATTTGGCTTCTTTATGCCCTATTTGGTCCTATTTTGCATCCACAAGCCTTATTTAATGCATCTTTCCAAGGATAATCTTGACACATATATAATGAACAATCATAATTCAATGATTTTAGGTTGTGTTTCCTAGATTTAGTGATCTGAGACTCATACACGACATTGGACATATGGGTCCCACCTAAGTTTCGGGGTAGGAACCTAAATTTGGCATTAAACTTGACTTTTATTGAAATTTGTGTCCCAATCTTAGCCTACTAGGAATCATATGCCACAATAGACGTATGATTCTCACTTAACTTGGACCTATTTTAAATTCAAATTCTTGGTAATATTTTATTCTCCTAGATCTTATGTCAGCTTGTAGTGTTGGAAATTTGAGAAATTTGGCATAAACATGTATAAATACAAGGTTATTTCATATATTTTCTCCTAAGATCTAAGATTTCAAGTATTCAAGCACTATAGAAAATTTATGATCAAGAGATTTTACAAGAGAATTCAAGAGCTGATTATCAAGCATTTTGGAGCTACATTCAAGAATCAAGTATCATGTCAAAGTCATCATGCATCATGTGTGTTTTCGAGCTAACATTTGTGATGTAGGTTCTTATGATTCAAGCAAGAATTCAAGTCAATATCCATAACATACAATAAATAGTCAAGATATATATTCATGCTAACCATTTCACGTAAGGTTTTAGCCTTTGTTCTAAGGGTTTGATGAGTTACAACATAGCTTATTTGTTCATTCATCATTCCTTCATTCTACTTCATTTCATTTCAAGGTTTGATTACCAAAATGAGTTTGATCAAGGTAAACCCCTATCCACTAACAAAAAAACATTTTTTTCCCTCTCTTTGATGTTTGATTTGTAGATTTAGGTTGAAGATCCATTGAAGAGAAAGATTGGAAATAATTGTCAAAGTTGCAAAGTTGTCACCTTTCTTACAAGATTGCAGAAAGTCACCTACAGGTCAAAATTCAAAGTTTCAGAATCAAAGATCGGAAGGGAGAGAAGCTACAAAATATCACTAGAGGATATCAAAGTTTCAGATCAACCTTGATACTAGGACTAAATCACCACTTGTGTCATATGAGTCCCAATATACCAGGTTTTAGACATTTTCTATAGATCCTGGTTTACTAGTTGCAGATTCTAGATTGAACCCGAAACCCTAAACTGGGACTAAATCACCCATTCTAGTGTATGAGTCCCAATTTGCATCAAAGGTCATAATTTCAGTATTTTAGATCTTGTTTCAAGCATCTTCAACTTTCCAGGTGCACCTCTATTCATTCTTAGTTTGTTTTTCTAATTTTGAGTTTTACTTCCTAGGTTACATAGTTACATTTGCATATCATTTGCATCTCTTTCTTTCTAAGCCTTTTCTTAGTGGTGAACCCCCTTTAGTCTTTAATCACACCTTAGGAAACAATCATAACCCTAGCCCATTCCTCAATCAAATCAATTGGTTGAGGGATCTTGGTTTCCTTGAATGGAATAGATCAAAATAGGCCCCCCCTTGTGTGTTCCATCTCCTAAAAGGTGAATACACCTCATACACCCCTTTTTTTCTCAATTTCACTTCCTTAATGCATCATGACTTTCATATCTTCCCTATCTTATTTTTACTCAAATTCATTAGGGTTTAAATTAAGGTTTTGAAGAGACTACCATTGGAAAAGCAATATGATCATGATAGGTATGCTCTCAAACTATTGAAACACTAGCACATGTCATTATTTATTCTTCTTTTCATATCCACACTTTCCTTATAAATAATAAGTAAAAAATCTTAGTTCAAAAATTAGTTAATGTTAAGCTCACTCAAAATCAAGGGTTTTCCTAATCTTCTTGAATTGTATAATCTAATCAATTATATTTTTCCCTAGTTCCTCATTTTTGTCCTTGAATACTCTTATGCAGTCTTTTAGATCTTGTCCTTAGTTGTTTAACTCAAGGAAAACTTTTTAGGAGCCATAATTTGTATTTAGTATGTTGTGGGGCCAAACCGACAATACAAAAACATTCATATGGGTGGTTTTATGGTAGAAAAGGTCCTATTTCACACCCCATCTCACCTCATTGTTGCAAGCTACATTGTGTCAACACTTCTCTAAAGAGCCCTAAGTGCCAAAAAAGTGGAATTTTTTTGTAGACTATTTCTTAGAAACCATGGAACCTACAAATAATGTGTTTGAAGGTACACAATCATGTAAGGTACATCCACAATATCCTCTCTCAGTTTTTGAAATATCCAATCCACTTGATTGTGGCAATAATATTTAAATGTTGCAAAAAGCATCAAATATGTATAGTAAAATTTTGTCAAGAGCCATACTTTTTGTTATGTTTGTCATGGGGTCAAACTAATAGTTCCAATAGATTGGGGTGGGAAGGTTTATTCTAAAAAAGGTCCTATTTCGCACCCTAGCATGCCTAATCTTTCCAAACTACATTGTGTTGCCACTTTCTCTTAAGAGCCTTGAGTGCCAAAAAATGGAAAACTTTGATAAACTGTTTTTCAAAAGTCGTGGAACCTACAAATGTTTTATCTAAAGGTATAGGGTCATTTAGGGTCCATCCATAATAGTCTCTCTCAATTTTGAAAATCCCCAATCCACTTGACCATGGTGACAATTTTCTAAATGTTACAAAAAACATCAAATGTGTTTACTAAAAACTTGTCAAGATCCATACTTTTCATTCTATTCATCATGGACCAAAAGTGATAGTGAAAAAACATTTGGGTGAGTGGGTTTATGCTAGGTAAGGTCCTATTTCACACCTTAACATGCTTGATCATTCTAGACTACATTGTGCCAATGCTTTCTCGTAAGAGCCCTAAGTGCCAAAAAGTTGTAAAATTTGATGAACTATTTACTAGAAATTATGGCATCTAGAAATGTTTTATTTGAAGATATAAGGTCCGTAGGGTCTCTCCACAATTACCTCTCTCAAATTTTTAAAACTCTTATCCATTTGGCTGTGGCGACAAGTTCTTACATGTTGCAAAAAGAGTCAAATTCATTGAAGAGAAAGTTGCAAGGTAGCATAACTTTCATTTTGTTCATCATGGGGCCAAATTGATAGTGCTAACACATCCAAGTGGGTTTTTTTATGCTAGGAGAGGTCCTATTTTAAACCCAAACATGCTCGATTGTTCCGGAATACATTATGTTGATGCTTTCTCTTAAGAGCCCTATGTGGCAAAAAGTGACAAACTTTGATGACCTATTTCTCGAAAAATGTGGAACCTAGAAATATTTTTCATGAAGGTATAAGGCCATGTAGGGTCCCTTTGAAATAACCTCTCAATTTTTTAAAACTTCAATTCATTTTGCTATGGTGAAATTTGTTTTGCACATTGCAAAAAGTGTTAAATGCATTGAAGAGAAAGTTGCAAGGTAGCATACTTTTCATTATGTTCATCCTAGGAAAAAATCAACTATGCCAACACATCTAAGTAAGTAGGTTTATGCTACAAAGGGTCATATTTTGCACCCCAACATTCCTTTAAATTGTTTCAAAAAATATTGTGCTAACACTTTCTCTTAAGAACAATAAGTTCCAAGAAGTGGTGAACTTTGATGAGATGTTTCTTGGAACCATGACACCTAGAAATATTTTTTATGAAGTTATAGGGTCATGTAGGGTCCCTCCACAATAAGCTATCTTAGTTTTTCATATCGCCAATTCATTTGGCCTTGGCGACAAGTTTTCACATGTTATAAAAACATCAAATGCATTGAAGAGAAAGTTGCAAGGTAACATAATTTTCATTATGTTCATTGTGGGTCCGGACCAACAATGCCAACATGTCTGAGTAGGTGGTTTTATGCTATTCAAGGTCCTATTTTGTACCTCAACATGCCTGATCATTTCATACTATATTATGTTGGTGCTTTCATTTAAGATCCCTAAGTGCCAAAAAGTGGCAAAATTTAAAAAGTTGTTTCTCAGAATCCATGGAACCTAGAATTTTTTTTGAAGGCATAGGGTCACGTTGGGTCCCTCCGTAATAACCTCTCTCAATTTTTCATATCTCTAATATGTTTTGTCGTGGCGACAAGTTTTCACATAGTGCAAAAGTGTTAAATGCATTGAAGAGAAAGTTTCAAGGTAGCATAATTTTTGTTTTGTTCATCATGGGGACAAACCGATAGTAGAAACACTTTTGAGTGGGTGGATTTATTCTAGGAAAGGTCCTATTTTGTACCCATCATGCTCGATCATTCTAGACTACATTATGCCAATGCTTTCTCAAAATTGTGGCACTTAAAAAATATTTTGTCTGAAGGTATAAGGTCATGTAGGGTCCCTCCACAATAACCTCTATCAGGTTTTTATATATCCAATCTATTTGGCCATGACGACATGTTTTCGCACATTACAAAAAGAATCAAATGCATTGGAGAGAATGTTGCAAGGTAGCATAATTTTTTTTTTGTTCATCATGGGGCCAAAGTGATAGTGCCAACACATTTGAGTGGATGGTTTTATGCTAGGAAGGGTCCTATTTCACACCACATCATGCCCAATTGTTCTAGACTACATTGCGTTGGAACTTTCTCTTAAGAGACCTAAGTGCCAAAAAGTGGAAAACTTTGATGAGTTGTTTCTCTAAAATTCTGGCACCTAGAAATGTTCTATTTAAAGGTATAGGGTCACATAGACTCCATTCATAATAACCTCTCTCAATTTTTTATATCTCCAATTCATCTAGCCATGGAGACAAGTTTTCACACACTACAAAAAGTGTCAAATGCATTGAAGAGAAAGTTGCAAGGTATCATAATTATCATCTTAATCATTGTAGGGCCAAACCAATAGTGCTGACATTTCTGAGTGGGAAGGTTTATGCTATGAAATATCCTATTTTACACCCCAACATGCTTGATTGTTTCAGATTGTAGTGTAGAAAATTGTACGCTCTTGAAAATAGTGCAATTTCACACTTAATTTAGATCTATTTTAGAACCCTTGCATTAAATACCCCTTTAAGCGATCATTAATAGGCCCCTAAGATCCTTTATTTTGGATCTCAAGGCTTATTTCAACTAAAAACTTGACAAAAGCATCAAAAGAACTTAAATTTCTAACAACCCACCTCAAAAAATCTAGGGTGGGACTCATATGCCACCTTAAAAAAACTACATCTACCCTTGAAGAAGAAACAAGCTATAGAAAAAACTTCTATGAGATAGATTATCAACAACCACCAAACTTGAAAGAAATGGAGAAACTTTATAGAAGAGGTTAAATGAGCTTATGAAACAATTGGGTTATAGTGGAAAAGGATGTGGAAAGAAAGAACAAGGCATATGTGTTCCTGTAGAACCTAACATACAAGAAAAAAAAAAACCTTCTAAGATAACACAAGGAAACAAAAGAACCTCGTTAAACATCAACACCATTGTGTGTAAACCTAAAATTAATCTCACCTTGAAGCATCCTGAATTGCTTGATATGACTTGTGAACCATCATGGGAATACTTTGAAGATGATGAAGCGTTGAAAAAAATGCTAGGAGCTTATGAAAAACCATCTACTCCTCCTCAAAAGAAATGGGTTACATGTGCTATGATTAGCACCAAAAAAAGACGAAGAAAAGGAAAGTAGTGAAGTTGACATGAGTAAAGAAGAATACAACCCTAAATTTCTGAAACAAAGTGCACTTCCTTTAGGAGATACAATTGATAACAACAATTGACATCAAAAATAAAGAGAAAGTGATTAAGATAGGAAAGTGCCTTGATGATGAAGAACAAGAGGACCATGCAACTTTAATTCATGACTTTCCCAAGATTTTTGCTTGTACTTATTTGGATGTACCAGGAATTGATCCTAAGATTGTAACACACAACACAATCCTTGTTGAAAATGCTAAACTAGTTAGATAAAATATACGAAAGATGAATCCTAAGATAGCCTTGTTGGGTAAATGAGAGATTGAAAAACTCCTTGAAGTTGGTTTCATATGACATACAGATTATTTGCCTTGGATCTCAAACATTGTCGTAGTCGCAAAACCTAATAATCATATTAGGATGTAGAAAGGATCTGTATACTACTGGACATGCTTTGTTGTCATTCATGGATGGTTTTTCTGGATATAATGAAATCTATATCAACCCTCAAGATCAATACAAAGCAACATTTACAACAACTTGGGAAACATCTTGTTGGGTAATGACGCCTTTTGGATTGAAGAATTTGGGTGCAACATATCAATGAGCTATGACATTAATATTTCATGATTACATACATAAGATTTTGGAAGACTATTTTGATGATATTCTAGCCAAATCTTTAACTAGACAAGACAATGTGAATATCCTTCGAAAGATCTTTAAGAGAATGTGAAATACAACATGAGATTGAATATAAAAAAGTGTGTCTTTGGTGTAGATAGTGGAATTTTTTTAGGTTTTATCGTATCTCACCGAGGCATCGAGGTGGACACGAAGAAAATTTATGCTATAGTTAACATGCCACCTCCTAGAAACATCTCTCAATTGCATACCGTACAAGGAAGAATTCAAGCTATCTGTCATTTTGTAGCATCCTTAGCAGATCAAACATTACCATTTACACATCTCCTTAAGAAAGATGTGCACTTTGATTGGAATGAGGATTGAAAACAAGATTTTGAGAGTTTAAAGGATTATCTTGCCACTCCACCTGTTTTACAACCTTCTATGAAAAACAAACCCTTCATCCTTTACACCGCAACATTAGCCCATGCTTTCACATAATTGTTGGCTCAATAAGATGAGAATGGTAAGGAACATCCTTTCTATTACATTAGCCAAACTTTGATTGATTACAAGAGGCGATATACAATGATAGAGAAAAAATGTTTGGCTCTTGTATTTTCTACTAGTAAGTTGAGACATTACTTATTGAACGCTGAAATACATGTAATTAATTTTTTTGATCCTTTAAAACATCTTTTCACTAAAATATATTTATCATGACATTTAGCTAAATGGGTTACATTGTTAACAAAGTTTGGCCTTAAGTTTGTTTCACAAAAAGAAATTAAAGGACAATCCTTAACTGACCACTTAGCAGATGCTCCCTTGCCTTTGGTGTTACCTAATACAAAAAAATTCCCTGATGAAAATGTATTGAATATTCAGAAAGATGAGGAATCATGGGAATTATACTTTGATGGATATAAGTGTAGAATAGGCTCCGACACCGAGGTTATAATAGTCCTACCTGTAGGGAAGCCTATTCCCTTATCCTATCGCTTAAACTTCCTATTCACCAACAACACAATGGAATATGAATCATTAATTGCTAGCCTACACACGGTTTTAGCTTTAGGAATTCAAAATGTTAAGAAAAATGATTCACAATTAGTCATTAAGAAAATAAATAAGACATATCAAGCAAAGCATGAAAAATGATCAAAATACAAGGATCTCACAATGAATTTTTTAGAGAAGTTTGAATTGTTCACCATTGATAACATCCCATGAAAGGATAATCAACATGCAGATGTAATGGAAAGTGCAGCTTCTCTTATCCCCTCAAGATCCTTCAAAGGATTTCACATTTATTGTCCATACAATGATGAACCCATCAATCAAATCCAAAGCTGAAGAAGTATTATCAACAACTATGGAAAGCTTTAATGAGTGGTATACACTGATATTTAATTATTTAAAAGAAGGTACATTTATTGAGCCAACAACTAAGAATACTCAAGATCGTCTTCAAAAACTCGAATATAAGTATATAATTCTTGTCGACGTGTTATACCAAAGATCCTTTAATGGTCTCTTACTTATATGTCTTAAAGAATATGAAATCCCCATAACACTTGAAGAAGCTCATTTAGGTGCTTGTGGAGGTCATTTTGGAGGAAGATCATTAGTTCAAAAACTTGTCTGCATGGGATATTATTGGAGACATATGGAAAAAGATTTCTTCGAATATGTTAAGAAATATCACAAATTTTAGGAACATAGTAATTTGATTCATGCTACCGCTTCTGAGCTTCGGCCCCAAATTCCTATTTGGCCATTCTCAGTATGGGGACTGGGTTTGATTGGAAAAATCTCACCTCCTTCGTTAGTCGACACACCTTTATAATAACTGTTACCAATTTTTTGCTACAACTCAATTGGTGGAGCTAATTAAATATTGTTATATCTGAAAGTGAAAGAACAATTATTTATGCATGTGCTTAGGTGTTGTTAGCACTATATTCATCATTCATCAAGTGTCATTTTTGCAAGTGTTTTGAGAAAACTAAGTTTCAAAAGTATTGCTCAAATATTTTACAAATCAAATGGAGTACAAAATTGAGTATACAAATGATTAAGCATAACAAATTGCTTTCATTTATTTCATGGTTATTCACATTACATGTGTTCATTTGATTGTGAGAATACAAATGATGGTACAAATTTGCATTTCAATGCATTTCTTTCAAAATGGAAAATGAAAGAGGAAATTTAAATATCCACACAAGCCATGGTTTTAGCCGGTTCCATTCATTACAAGAAAGAACATATACAACTGAAAGAGAGAAGCAAATAACATGGGACATATCCGTCACTGCTTGAGTTGATCTTCAGTTGATGCCTTTTAGCTTGCTCCATCTGGTTTCCATTCTTGATTGTATCTGCAAAAGATTGAGAAGGGTGTCAATTAAGAGCTCGGGATATGAACTATACTACATGCCATACTAATAGAGATATATTTCAATCCTTGGAATGCAGAGAATCAACTAAAGGAAATGACAAAAACATAAGCTGAAAAGGGAAACATCATTAACATATATTGTTTTTATTTCTAATATCGTTTGTTTCCTTGTGCAGGTATAGGAAAATTCATGTAGTTGATTATCTTATGAAGACCAAGCATGTGGTGAAAAACGAGCTCCCACAAGGGTAGAGCTTGACATGCTGCCCTTAAACATTACAGATGGGGGTTGAGTAAAGGAATGCAGTTCTTATGTTCATCTTAACTTTTTGAAGGAGTAAAGAATATTTTCATTCATCAAAGCCATTAAGCCTATTGTTCATACATAACAATCAGGTGATGTTGTTTTGAGATCTACAGGTGAATAGTAGACTTAATGAGTTTAATCAATTCAACTGAGATTCCTCAATATCATACTTGCAAGTTTAAATATTGTTGTACTATTTGTTTGTTGAGCTATGAATATTGTTTATTCATCATGTTCATGATATTATGAGAAGTACAACATTGTTCATGCTCATGATGGCGATAGTGAACATGCATACATAATGCCTCATTAACAAAGAGCACTGTTCGATAAAGGAAACATGTGATGAGTTTTAGATTTTAATTTGAGAAGGGAGCAAGTGGCCATAGGAAGTTTTGAATGGAGTTACAACAAATAAGAAATTTGTAGAAATACATGAAGCACAAAGTTTTAAAATGCAGATTTATTATTACTTTCAGCATACCCACATTATTTTTTTTATGAAATACAGTTTGTATAAGAATTTCAAAATACCCATGGAGTTTATATCTCAGAAGTGTAGTTTTCTTCAAAGTAACATTTACCCATGCAAGGGTTCTTTACAAAATTCAGAATGTAAGCAAAATTCCATGGTGGGTCAAGCCCAAATTTTGGATGTATAACGAAACATATAGATTCTCCACCATTTCCAGCTTACCCACATGGGGTTTTCAATAGAAAAACAAATGAATGTTTTGATTCATAACCAAGAGATACCCATGTGAGGGTTTTACAAGAAAATGAAAAGATGCATGTAATGCATAATGGGTCAAGCCCATTTATGGAGGTTCAAGCTCTACTTTTCCAGAAATGCAGAATAAACATTATTCTCCTTAAAACACAATACCCATATAGGGTTTTGTTCCAGAAATAAAGAATACACAATATTCTCTCTTGGGTCGAGCCCAGAAAATAACAAAAAACCCATTTGGTGCATGAGTGGCCACAAACAAGGAGAGGAGTTTTCAGTTTCAAAGTTTCATTTTTGAAATGGAAAACTTTAAGTACGCATGCTAGGCCCAAAGTATGAAGAAAAGCAATGGAGATTTTATAAATTTTTGAATAAAATTTATTGAAAGAGTATAAACATGGCGTGACATGTGTATGGCCTAGAATTTATAAGTTAAAAAGTAATTTTTGTAGGAGTATATGAAGCTTTCTTAAGCTTCTATTTTGTAGAAAGAATGCTAAGGGAAATACAATGGAACAATAGCTTACCATGTGCGCGATGGAAGAGTAGAAAATCCACAACCAAGCTCTCTCATGGAGTTTCAGTATGCACAGGTCAAACTCTCACAATTGCGACCAAGAATACAAAAGCAAAAGAGAGAAACACATAGCCATATAAATTACATAACCATCTCATGTCGCGGCCTCAAGGTCAGAAAACAACTCAGAAACAAAGCAATAAGTTTTAGAAGGTCGAAAAAAGGCTCAAGAAGGTGCTTACCTACAAAGACCATGAAGATTTGACAAAAGAAGTGATAGATGGAGTTCAAGTTTTCTTGCAAAAGCCCAAACCCTAGCATGATGGCGACACCTTCTTCCTCTCAACTGAGTTTTCTTTCAAATGGAAAAGTGTGAATGATGTGCTTTAGGGTTTCACTTTAGTTTTGTTCCATTTCCCAACCCTAATTCGACTTAGGGGATATTTTTGTTATTGTTTTATCTTATGTATTCTTTAGGTCGAATATTGTGGGGAGATTTCAAATTTTTATTTTGCCTAAGTCTTCAAGCTTTCCAATGAAATATTTTATGGCCTTAGGGTTTTAGGGTTTTATGCTAATGATGCCTTAGTGAGAATTGGAGAGTGATTAAAGCGTTTTTTAATTTTTAATTGATTTTAAAGAAATCAATTGAAGTATGGATAAGATATGGCACTATTTTTAGCAGATTTATGAGAGATATTTCTTTGGTCATATTTGAACTTCTTGATGGAGAGATAAGGCATTTTATTTGCTTTTAAAGTAGATTTGACCTATTTTTAGGAGTTTTTTAGTATGTACATGCAAAAATTGTGACTTTTCCACTTTTGTGCCAACTTTTAGGGCAATTTTGAGGCTTTTCCTTGAGCTTTCTTCTTGAGCTCGGATTAGGGTTTTTGGGATATATCTTGAAGAAAACATAGTGTTTTCTCAGTTCAGATTCTAGTTTCTTGCTCTTACACATTTTTGAGCTTATAAACTTCTTTGGACTCAAATTTTGAGAGTTTCACTCCTTCATTCAATAAAAAGCAACATTCCTATCTCTGATTTATGTCTCTATTTCAGTTTTAGTAGGATGTCTACATTGTGATTTTGTTTTACAGATCCTTTTTATGTCCTATTATTGTAGATCATTGATACAAAAAGTTCATTTATTGCAAGTTGCATGATGTGTTTAAGTCTAAACCTTCATGCAAATCAATTTTGTACTGGTGTTCATGAGAGATTGTGAATTCATTGTTGTTTTTTCTGAAGACTATTTGTGGGTGAAATATCAAAGTCATTATTAACTTGAGATCATATTAGATAGGTTTTTCATTTCAGTCATATTCTCTATCCTTTTTCCCAGAAAATCACTTAGAATAGGATCCATCATTCATAGAACCAACTCACTCTGGAGATTCTCTTTTCACATAGATCACCCACATCTGAAAAGAGTTTCCATGTTTCAACAGATAGTTTGATTTTTTGCAAATATGACAAAGGGTGCATATATGATTGATAAAAATAACAACAATAGATTATTTCACAAAATGGGTAGAAGCTATACCCTTTCATTCCACAACTATTGATGTGATATTTTGTTTCATATCAGAACACATTATTGCTCGCTTTAAACTTCCTTCCGCATTGGTTTTAGACAATGGGACACCATTTAAGAAAAATGATGTGAAGAAATTCCTAGAAACATTTAACATCCAACATCATTTCTCAACACCTTACTACCTACAACCGAATGGTCAAGCCGAATCAACTAATAAAAATCTCAAACAAATCTTAAGGAAAATAGTAAACAAACACAATAAGGATTAGCACACACAACTGACATACACATTATGGGCTTACTGTAATAGTATCAAAAAATACACTAGGACTACTCCTAATAACCTTTCCTATGGTACTGAGGCAATAATGCCCTTGGAGTTAGAGATCTCTATGTTAAGGACTGCTCTTCAAGGACTTATTGATGACAATATTTATAAAGAAAAATGACTGCATTAGTTGGAGATACTTGATGAACAATGCATTAACGCTCTTGAACATCTTCAAGCTTATTCTAGAAAAATGAAACATAGCTACAATGACCATGTCATCCCTCATGTATTTAATAAAGGTGATTTGGTGTTATTCAAAAATCAATGTAACATTAATGTTGACCCGACTCAAAAAGGAAAATTCAGTCCTAATTGGTTAGGACCTTATATAATTAATGAAAGCTATGGGTCTGGAGCATATACGTCAACATAAATGAATGGTACGCCTCTTAAGGAACCTATAAATGCCTCACATTTGCACCAGTATTATGTCTAATCTTCTTGAATAGTGTGAATTATAAAGCAGTGGTGTTAGAGTTAGTAGATGACATTCTATGTGCTCTCGCATTGTTTCATTCTTGACAAACAATTATTTGAGTGTCTTGAGTATTAAATTAATTATTTAAATTAATTTTAGATAGTTACTTTAGGGCTTCATACTATTCAAGATGATCTTATGTGTTTTGTTAGATTAGATCCTTATATGCATTTAATGTTCTATAATTAGATCATAGGTGCATTTAATTTAGCATAACATACTTAATCACAATGCCACATCTAAGAGAAAATCTAGAACAAGTTTTAATTATATCACATAAAACATGTTAAATTATGGAGAAATTTATTAAATAATTTTACAAAGATTATTTGATCAATCACATTGCCATTTGGTACTAAACACATAAGCATCAATAACCAAATATCAAATGATCATATATATATCAAAACTTTGAGTACATGTCATCAATATATATGATGTTGTTATGGTTTGTGACTACTAGATCCCTCAGGATTTGGTGATCACATCTGTCTAGAGGAAGTCCATCGAGAGACGATGGTATGCAATCATGATCATGAGCTATCAAGTGCATCCAAGACATACTGTAGACCATGTGTTCATCCAATAGCCTCATGATGGTCCTTCGCTAGGCAGTCTCTCTCTACCTGTAGCTTGTACACCTCTACATGGAGTCTGTTGACCTCTGTTGGGGTTCGACATGACCGTACCTCCTCATAGGCATCCTTGACTCAGTGGGAATGCCTCCTAAAACCCTCATATGTTTCCCTTAGTCTGACATATGACTCGAAAAAATCTGGATTCCTCTCCATGATGGGTGGGGGAACATAGTCTGTATCAGTAGCATCCTCGTAGACTGATGGAGGCACTATCTTTGTAGCAACCTAGTGATAGAGATCATGTAGGTCTCTCATAGCCCTTGCAAGATAGAAATCTATACCATAGAAAATTGGACCCTCTTGAGAAAAGAGACAATTTCACACATAATTAGACCCACTTTTGAGTCCCTTCACATCATTTCCCTTTAAAACAACATTTATAGGCCCCTTAGACCCATTAATTTTGATCTAGAGGCCCCTTTCACCTGAGAAATCATATAAAACCCCACAAAAAAATTTAATTACATCATACCCTGACAACCCACCTTCAAACAATAGTAGTGGGACCCATTTTCCACCTTAGGAGAACGATTCCCCTCCGATGGGACTCATTCATAAAGGGTGGCGAATGAGTCCCCTTTGAGGGAAAATTCAAAATTAAGCGGGAATTTAATCAATATAACTTTTATTTCCAGTGAATGTCGGCCTCTTAGGTCTAATTCACATGAAAATAAGATGTTGCCTATAAATACTCATCTTAAGTCATTTCACACATCTTTTATCATCTTTTTATCATCTCTCAAAAGAAAATTCTAAAGTAAAGTCTTCCACAACAAATTTTAGTAGCTAAAGTTGAATTTTTAGGGCATCAAACTAGGGTTTTTGTAGGTCTTGAAGCTCACTTCTATTGTCAAGATCCAACATTGAAAATGGTTGATGATGGATTCCTATGGTGAATCATGAAGAAATCTAGGGTGAAGAGGTGCAACTAGCCACCAAATGATTCCTAAGGACTTGGTTTCCTATTGATTCCATCTTCCATTTTCACTCTATCTTCAGATTAAGGTTTGCATTTTATTTGCTTATCATTTGCATGCCATTTCATTCCTATTTTTCATGTGTTGTAAGGTTTCTAGGGTTGAGATCTTGCATCATATAGATCATTCTCGCACATCTTATTCTAGAGCAATAGAATAGGATCATTGTTATATTTAAGCTCTTCCTAGTCTTTAACACATCTTAGAAGGCTATGGTTTACTCATATTTTTCTCTATTCAAGGTTTAATTACCCAACTAGGGGTTTAACCAAGGAAAAATCCCCATTAGACAAACATTTTTAAGTTGTTTTGTAGGAATTTTCTAAGATCCGAGATCAGGTATCTGTTAGAAATTGCTGTACAGGTGTCAAGGTGCAGAACATAATTTTAAAGTTGTAGAAATTCCAAGGTGGACTAATTTTCCATGCTTGGTGAATGAGTCGCTCCTAAGGTACAAAATTGAGTTAGATTCAGATCTAGGTTCTCGACTGTTAGAAAAAAAATTATGTGCAGAAAAGTCCTGATCCAGTACTAATTCGTCCAAGGTGGAAAATGAGTCCCAATCAGCCTAAATTCAATTTTTCCAGATTGTTTTCTAGTCATCTACAATTTTCTAGGTAAACACATTCTGAGAAATAACTTTTTGTTTAGGTTAATTTGCATTTTTGTTCATTCTTTCATGCTTTTTGCATATCACAACATGTTTTCAAACATAGTGTAAATCTGAATTTTGCATTAATATTCATTCATTTATATTAGTCAATTGCATTTAGGTAACTTCATTTACATTAGACAACATCGTACATAACATAATTTGAATGAACTAGTTTGCATTTTTGGCCTAAGTTCTCTCCTTTTAGGTGAAAAAACCTAGAAGAGTTAGAGAGTCCATTGGAGCCAAAAATCAATGGTTCATTTTGGTGAACCCGACTCTTGAACATAACATCATTCTAATTTACATTTCTAATTGCATCTTAGGTCTTCATTATTTCATAATCTTGCATTGTTTTACATCTTTAGGTTTCTTAAATATTGCATTAGTGAAAGAATTATTTAGTTTCCATAATTTCATTTCATTCAATTATTCCAACTCTCTACATCTGCATTCTGTATTTTCATTGTACATACTTGAAATTTAATGGAAAACACAAAAAAATATGAAAAATCTTAAAAAATTCATCTCTTGGGACTGATTCACCACCTAGGGCGAATCAGTCCAGGCTTTACAGTTTTGCATTAGCATTTCTAGATTTCAATTTCCTGCATAGCATCTTTCTATTTTTTGTCATTATCATTCTGTTACAGTTCAATTATTTCTATTTTCCTAGCATAAAGTTCATTTCTTTTCATGGCATTCATGGCTAGTTTTAGATCTTTGAAAATTTCCTTTTCCATTTTCATTCTTAGTTCTTTTAGATCAGATTCATCGATACATAACAACACCAAAACTGAAACAACAAACAATCCCTTCGAACACATGATTCAAGTTTGGAACAACATCTCATCTAAGCCTCTTAGTAGTGATGATGTTGATAAGTTAGATGAGGTCCTTCAGGACTTCCTCTCACTCACTTCATCCTCTAATGCTTCAAATGAGAAACCTGAATCCCTTAATGATAAAATCCCCCTCAGACCTTTTGATTGTGATGACTTTGATTTATTAGATGAAGCCCTCCAAGAATTCATCTCACATAAGCCATCCACTAAGGTTTGTGGTGACCAATTCATGATAACAAATGTTAACACCTCTAGTGTTTTTCTTGAACAACCTAAACCAGTTGATGATCGTTTACCCCTCAAACCTTTTAGTTGTGATGATTTGCATTTGCTAGATGAGTCTCTTCAAGAATTCACCTCATCCAACTCATCCGCTTTGGTTTGTTGTGAGACCTCTAACATCAAATACATTAATGCAATTCAACCTAAATTTATCCTTTATCCATCCTCACATCCGCTTCACCCCTCTAACCGACCTTGGTACACCCTTTAACCACCTAACACCAATGCATCACAACAATCTAGTAATGATACTGTTGCTCATACATATAACACCTGAAATAACCCGCAACCACCACAACTAGCTCCACCTTCCTTACCTTTACCTAATCTGCCTAGTGCTCCTCGTTATAACCCACACACAAAGGAGTATGATCTTATTGAACAATTAAAGAATACTCTTGCTAAAATTTCCCTTTGGGATTTGCTTCAAACCTCACCAAACTATAACAACATTCTGTAAACCACTCTAAAACAAATCACAATTCCTCCAGGTACCACTCTGAGTGATGTGGCATCTCTCATTCAAAAAAACAATCTTGACATTACTTTTCACCAACATGAGCTCCCTCCTTTGGAGTTGCATAAACAACATGATGCCTTTATGATAATTTCTCAATTCAATCACATAGGTATCAAATGCACTCTCATAGATAATGGTTCTGCCCTTAATGTGTGTAGTGCGAGTCTCCTTGATCAATTAAAAGTTGATAGGTCACAAATAATGCCTAATTTTGTCTCTATTCAAGGATTTGATAACATAACAAAGCAACCACTTGGGATAATTACTTTACCTATTATGGTTGGGGTGGCTACTTTGCAGACTACTATCCATGTCACGCCTTATGATCTATCATATAATATTATTTTAGGCCAACCATGGATTCATGAGATGAATGCAGTGCCTTCAACCCTTCATCGTCTCATGAAATATGTCTATAACAATCGCATTTATCATTTAATTGAAATAAATCCCGAGCCTGAAAATTGCTTGTAGCTTGAAAAAGGGGTTACACATCCTTTGAAAACATTAATTCCAACCTCTAACATAGACCCTCTTGAAATCGAGCATAACGATATAGAGAGAGTATCTATATTATTTGGTGATGATTGGGGATCCTTAGAATTCACATCCTTGTTTATGGGAGAATATATCCTCACGCAAAAGAAAGATGAGAAACAAGAACCAACAATTATGTCCACTCAAAATTCTGAACAATCGCCTCAAGCATCTATCTCCTACAATATGAATGACAATGCAACATACACAACCAATTTTGATGAGATAGATTACCAATCCCCGCCTACCCATGCGAAATGGAAAGACTTTATGGAAAAGGCTATAAATTTGTAAAACAATTAGGCTATACTAGAAAAGGGTGTGGAAAACATGAACAAAGGTATTCGTATCCCTATTGAACCTAATACGCAAGAAACAAAAACTAGATTGGGATATTCTTTTTCTAAAATGACCAAAGCTACTCGATGGCCATCTTTAAACATTAACGTTATAACATGTCACCCGCAACACAAATTGACAATCCAACATCCCGATTTGCTTGATATAACCTTATTGCTTTCGTGGACATATGTTGATAGTGATGAGGATTTGAAACAAATATTTTGCCTTTATGATACCCCATCCTCGCTTACTTACATGAAACACATTACCCGTGCATTGAAAGTTACCGAGCAAGAAGCCAATGATATCACTAAAGAGTTTTCTAAATCTAAAAGTCCTAAATCCAATGCACTCCCTTTAGGAGATACAATTGATGTGCTAATGGAAATTAATGATAAAGATAAAGTTAGTAAGATTGGGAAGTTCCTTGATGATGAGGAACAAGAAGATACAACCACTAAATACTTCATGATTTTCCTAAAATTTTTGCTTGGAAATATTTTGACATGCCAGGAATTGACCCAAAAATTGTGATGCATAACATTGTCCTTGTTGCAAATGCTAAACTTGTCTGTCAAAAGATCCAAAAAATGCACCCTAACGTAGCATTGTGTTTAAAGAGGAACTTGAGAAACTTCTTGATGCAGGCTTTATTAGACCTATTGATTATTCTCCTTGGATCTCAAACATTGTCACAGTTGCAAAACCCGATAATTGTATTAGGATATGAACATATTTTTGAGACTTGAATAAAGCCTCTTTAAAAGATGATTTTCCACTTCCTAATATAGACATGATCATGGATTCAACTACTGGACATGATTTTTTTTCATTCATGGATGGATTTTTTGGTTATAATAAAATCCTTATTAATCCTCAAGATCAATACAAAACCACTTTTACAACTATTTGGGGAACATTTTTTTGGGATGTGATTCCCTTCGGTTTAAAGAATGCTGATGCTACTTATCAACATGCAATGACATTAATTTTTCATGATTATATTCACAAAATTTTAGAAGATTATGTCCATGATATCCTCACTAAATCATTAACACGACAAAGACAATGACATTCTTCATAAAATCTTTAAACACATAAAACACTACAACATGTGATTAAATCCAAAAAGGTGTCTTTGGCGTAGATAGTGGTAAACTTTTTGGGTTTTTCATATCTCACAAAGGCATTGAGGTGGACACATAAAATTGATGCAATCATTAACATGCCACCTCCTAGGAATATTTATCAGTTTGGCATGTTACAAGGTCGAATTCAAGCTATCTATCATTTCATTGCATCTTTAGCCGATCACACATTACCTTTCACACATCTCCTTAAAAAGTGTCCCTTTTGATTGGGATGAGGATTGTAAACAAGATTTTGAGAGTCTAAAGGAATATTTAGCCACTCCACTTGTTTTACAACCTCTTGTGCCACATAGATAGTTTATCTTGTACATCGCCACATTTTCCCATGCTCTTGCATCATTGTTGGCTCAACACAACGATTATGGTAAAGAACAATATGTGCAGGATCATGATGGGCCAAAAAGTGGCGATATGATGGGTATGTGTAGGGTATGTGGTTGATGACCTTTTTTTAACCCAAAATTGATAAAATGAAAAGGGTTTTTAAAGGAGATTCTCAGCTTTCCACCAATATAAATTATGCTTTACTTTGAATTTAATAAATAATTATTATTCATTTTCTATTTGAATTACGACTAAAGTCTTGATTGATAAGCTAATTGAAAAACATCAATAGCTTTCAAATGGTATCACATTTTTTAAATCCAAAATGTGTGTCACATTCTATGTTTTGCATACTATAGGATTCAAAAAAAAGAATTTCATGAAGTTTTGACCAAGTTAAGGTGGTTAGACATACAAGTTTTTATATTTTTAAAATTTGTAATAACAAATTCATAATTAATTATTTACTTGGAAAAAATTACAAAAAAATATGCATCACATCGGGACATGAGTCCTTTACTTATATCTAGAATATTATAAAAAAATATTATCATTTTATTGTGGTTAGGGTGGTTAGACAGGATACCTACTTATTTTTTCCTTGAAATTTAAGTGCTATTGCATTGAAATTTCAAATTTTCATAAATAGATTTTAAAAATAAATAAATAAATCTAGTAGTTTAGAAACTACATTCAATTTGCTACAGATTATATTCTTACATATTTTTGAAATAATATAGATAACTTATTCAAATTTTTACATCAAGTTGCCTAACTCTGATTTTTTTTAATTTTTTGCACTTAAGGGCCTATTTTTTCCATGATGATCCTGCACATATCCAAAAAACCTTGTTTATTACATTAGTTGCACTTTAATTGATTATGATACATGATATTCACCAATTGAAAAAAAATGTTTGGCTCTTGTATTCACTACTAGTAAGTTGTGACATTATTTACTAAATGCTGAAGTACAAGTTGTCACAAAATTTGATGCTCTAAGATATCTTTTCAACAAAACCTATCTTTCAGAATGCTTAGCTAAGTAGGTAATGCTATTAACTGAGTTTGACCTTAAATTTTTTTCCCAAAAAGCAACCAAAGGCCAAGCCTTAACCGATCACTTAGTTGATGCTCCTTCACCTTCTGCCTCACCTACTCCTGATTCCTTTCCTGATGATCATGTCTTACCCGTTGATGTTCAACCATGGGAGTTATTTTTTGATGGATCTAAGTGTAGAATAGGTTCCGGTGCTGGTGTGATACTAGATCCACCTGATGGAAAACCTATTCCCTTATCTTATCGATTAAATTTCCTATGCACAAATAATACAACTAAGTATGAGGCATTGATCACAGGTTTGCAAGCTGCTTTATCTCTACACGCTAAACATATTAAGATCTTTGGCGATTCACAATTGGTCATCAAACAAATCAATGGAGCATATCAAAATAAACATGACAAATTATCAAAATACAAGGATCTTATAATGAGACTATTAGAAAAAATTTACTCATTCACCATTGATAACATCCAATGCAAAGATAACCGACATGCGGATGCAATGGCAAGTGTAGCCTCTCTCATATCCCCACTCGATCCTTCCACTGATTTCACCTTTATTATCCATCCCATCACCAAACGTTCGATTGATACTTTGTTAGAAGAAATTTTGGTGATCACTCATGATGCTTCGTGTGAATTGTACGATACAATATACAACTACTTGAAAGATGGTGGTACCATTCCCGAGCCTACCAAAATGAATACTCAAAAGCATTTATGTAAGCTCGCAACTAAATATGTAATCCTTGCAAATGCATTGTATAGAAGATCTTTTAATGGTTTCCTATTACAATATCTTAAAGATTCTGAAATTCCTTTGGCACTCAAACAAGCTCATGCTGGTGCTTGTGGAGGTCATTTTGGAGGTCATTTGTTAGTGCAAAAAATTATTCATATGGGTTATTATTGGAGACATATGGAGAAGAATTTATTTGCCTACATTAAATGATGTCACAAATTTCAAGAGCATAACAATTTGATCCACGCTCCTGCTGCTGAGCTCCGTGGCAATGTGCCCATTTGGTCATTTTCAGTATGGGGTTGGATCTTATTGGAAAATTTCACCACTTTCTTCTGTTGGACATACGTTTATTATAACCGCAACAGACTATTTCTCAAAATGGTTGGAAGCTATTCGCCTTCATTCTACAACCACTGAAGCAATTTGTCATTTTATCTTGGAACACATAATTGCTTGCTTTGGGCTTCCTTCCACAATCATTTCAGACAATGGAACACCATTTAAGAATAGTGAAGTTCAAAAATTTCATGAAACATTTAATATTCAACATCATTTCTCTACACCGTATTATCCGCAATCCAATGGATAAGATGAGAATACTAATAAGATTCTTAATGAATCCTTAAGAAAACTATTAGCAACAATCATAAAGACTGGCATACACAACTATCTTACATGCTTTGGGCTTATAGAACTAATTTTTGATCATCCATAGGAAATACCCCTTATAGCCTTGTTTATGGTACTGATGCGATTATGCCCTTGGAGTTATAAATTCCTACTTTGTGAGTACCTCTCCGAGATCTTTTTGACATTGACACTTATAAAGAACAACAATTACATCAACTTGAGATGCTCGATGAACAACACATTAATGATCTTGAACATCTCCAAGCTCACATTAAACAATTAAAACAAAAACACAACATTCATGTCATCCCTTGATCATTTTCTAAGGGCGATTTTGTTCTTATTGAAAATCAACAAACTGCTAGTGCTGACAACGAAGACAGATAATTTCAACCCTAATTGGTTGGGACCTTATGTAGTTGTTACCAATTATGGGTCTGGTGCTTATCTCTTAACGAATCTTGATGGAACGCCCCTTAGGGAAGCCATGCTACACATTTGCGTCGGTATTATCTCTAATCCCCTTTGAATAGTATGAGTGATATAGCAGTGTTGTTTAAAGTTATTCAATGTTATAACTTTCACATTGCTCTGTTCTTGACAAATAAATTTGTGTTTGTCTTGAACACTAAGGTAATTATTTAAGTTCATTTTATAATTGCTTTAGGCTTCATACTATTCACCTTCTTGTTGTGTTAAGTTAAATCCTTATTCGTGTATTTAATTTAACATGTATTCTTTTCTCGTTATAAATGTTGTATCTATGCTAAAACTAAAATATGTTTTATACTAGATCACATCACCTCTATTAAATCATGATGTCATTAATTAAATACTTTTACCATAAGTCATTTAATTAATCACATAGCATTTAACATTGACATAGAAGAGATACATCATCATAAAATCAATGTGCACATGTCTATATATATATCAAAGTTTTATGTACATCTCATAATCATATACAATGTCATAGTGGTCTATGAGAGCTAGACCCGTCAGGATTTGGCACTCGTGATCTGGTCCCTGGTCATTGAGAGATGGTCATGTGTGACCATGACCTTGAACTACTGAGTCTCAGTGCATACTCCAAACCCTATACTCAACCAATGGATATAAGTCGCTCATCTGCCATCTGATCCCTCTCTATTGGTGTCTGTGCCAGCTCTAACTATAGTCTCTCTACCTTTGTTGAGGTATGTGCTGACTATAGTGCACTCTCAGCTTGATAGAGTCGTCTCTTCATGCTCTCATATGCTTCCTATAATATCGCGAAAGGTCCGAGTGTCTTCAACTCCTCCTCCATGATCAGTGGGGGTACATAGTCAGGATCCATCTCCTCCTCCATGATGGATGTGAGCACTATCTCCATAGCAACCTGAAAATGGAACTCTCACTAGTCTCTCATCAGTCCTGCAAGATAGACAATGTACACAATCAGTAACACATCGTCATGATATATATATATATATACAAATACAACATAAATCACCAAAAGACATGCGTAAAATTAAATATCATCACCTATGTCTCTAGATGCATGAGGAATGTCAACCTCCTCATCTCTAGGGGGCATGGAGGATGTGCTAGCCTCTCTCTAACTATGACTGCTGATGTCCATTGTAGCTACTACTTGTGATCTGGTCCTGTAAGTATGTGACGACTTTACATGATCATACCGATCCTCAATAGCTACTTCATCACCCTCACTTGGGGGTGGCTCCTCCTCGTAATAATAATCCTCCTCATAATCCTCCTCCTCCTCATCCTTTCCTCCATTTTGGTCCTCATAATCAAGATCAACCTCAGACTGGTACTCCTCATCGATAACATCTATAAAAATATCTACTATCCTGTAACGTACCTCCTCTCCTCTCTCCTCTCGCTCATCACCCTCATCTTCTGCAAGCTTTGCATCACCTAGAGGGAAATCCATGGGTAACACAGGAGCTGGTCATGCATATGACCACCACTCCTTGTGTTCGTCTATGCTTCCGACATCATCAGCATTGGATACTGGTGGCTGGTCGTGATCTAAATCATTAGAATCACTCTCCCACACATGATCTATCATCAGTTGAATAGTGTCACTAGGCCTTCGGGCACTTCACATTGATTGTGTAATGAAGGGGCATGCCCTCAGTGGTGTTTGAACCTGACCAAACTATCACATGAATCACCCATAATAGAATGGTCATATGATGTAGTCATGCCTCCTTGCTAGATACCTATCCATCTGCATCCTCTGTAATTGTCTAGTGGGGTCTAGCAACTATTGAGTGAGTAGATAGGGCCTGCAAAGGATCTCATCCTCCTCCAGCCATTCGATTCTTACCCTCCAAAAGTGTAAATCACCATACTACCATAGCCATCACAAAGGATAACCGAATGCTCATGGGTATCTGTTGCTATAGTACAAGGGTATCTGATAGGCCTGGTACATGTGATATGCTCAAGGCACCACACCTGTAGAAGCGTACAATGGACCATACTGTCGATCCCTCAAAATAAAAACTGACCAAGATCATAATACAAATGTGCTAGAATGCAGTGGCCCCAAGAATAAACTATCCTTTGCTTGTACATCCCCCATATTAGGTGTACCAGTCTCCCATCTAAGTGTGCCACTCGTCTATCTAGATTGAGAACTAGTGCCATTGTGTGCATCATAATCCATCTAACCACATGAGCTCGTGAATACAAAAGCATAAGAAGCTCGATCCGTGCTCTAACCCTCTCATCATGTACAAGTCCATCTAAACAATACTGCATATCTCACTTCTTCTCCCAAAATGACCGAGTCCCCCAAAAATACACTCGCGCTCCCCAAATGGGAACTTAGAGAATGGAGTGTACATCCTTGATAGTGATAGTCATTTCCCTAGTGGGAAGATGAAAGGTACAAGTATCCACATTCCAACACTCACATAGAGCCATCGACATGGCGTCATGGTATCTCATGGGTGGCATCAGGTATGCCCAATAGATACCCACTGACTGTAAATGCTCTACCTCTACCGTTGATAGTTCTGGTGCATGATCTCTCAAAAATTTCAACTTTCTTCCCCCTGGCCACTACTGTGACCGGGTGGGGACCTATCAAAATCATCACAAAATGCTCTAAATTTCATCTAATATCTTCAATTTTCATAATTTTCATCTTGGAAGTGTGCTAACGTTGATCTAGTGTGCTTCTTCAATGGCCCTAGATACTTCAGAAACCTTTTAGGACATTTCGCAAAGAAACAGGGACACTTCACAAAGAAATAGGACACTTTGTGAAGAAACGAGACACTTTGTGAACAAAAGGGACACTTTGCAAACAAATGGGACACTTTGCAAAAAAAGGGGATACTTTGCAAAATTTTTCCAAGAACCCTAAATTAACCTATCCATGCATAAAAATCATTAAATCATCATAAAATCACACAGAAAAAGTAACAGAATTGACTCACCTAATGATATAGCTCGTCGCATCCCACCTTCTCATGAAGATCATCTAGTTGCGAAGGTGTGTAATCTCGTTTGCTCAACATGTTCTTCTCTCACTCGTCATTCTCAATCTACACGAAGGTAAAATGAATAGTAAGTGAAAAATTACTTTCTCCTCCTTCTTTAATCACTTTTCACCTATTTTTGCTTTTACACATTCCCATAAGGTTATTGTCTCTTAAAGCATTCATAAAGTATATCTCCTTAAAATCATCTTAATAGACGCTAGGGTAATCCATTTTCAACACTGTTTGATGCATTGGAATTGTGATTCCGCACCCGACATCATCATTTGTCTATCGTTATGTGGCATGGTACTTGTAAATTCCCAACGATATGATGTTTCTTATTCGATGTGGCTAGATTGCTACCTTGATTCCACCTCCGTAAAGCAATCAAAATCAAGGGGGGCATACATCTACCCTCGAATTGGATTCCTAAGAGTTAGATAAAAGGATTTTGGGCAATTAACGAATGTGTGTTCTAGGATGTGGTTCCTAATGTTGTGGTTGTGTAGATAACTAGACTGGGGGCTTTCTTCTCCTATCTTTTTGAATGTGTATCCTTTTATGTAGTAAGGTGCATCATTTAGAGTTCTTTAGCTTACATATGCACATAATCATATGGGCGCTAAAGTGGAGACTAAATGTGCCATAGAAAATTGGACCCTCTTGAGAAAAGAGACAATTCCATGCATAATTAGACCCAATTTTGAGTCCCTTCACATCATTTCTCTTCAAAACAACATTTATAGGCCCCTTATACCCATTAATTTTGATCTAGAGGCCCGTTTCACTTGAGAAATCACATAAAACCCCACAAAGAACATTTAATTACATCATACCTTGACAACCCACCTTCAAACAACAATAGTGGGACCCATTTTCCACCTTGGGTGAATGAGTCCCCTCTAGTGGGACCCATTCACCAATGAATAACTTTTATTTCCAATGAATGTTGGTCTCTTAGGTCTAATTAATGGGAAAATAAGGTGTTTTTGCTTACAAATACTCATCTTAAGTCATTTCACACATCTTTTATCATCTTTTTATCATCTCTCAAAAGCAAATTCTAAAGTAAAGTCTTCCAGAACAAGTTTTAGTAGCTAAAGTTGAAGTTTTAGGGCAGCAAACTAGGGTTTTTGTAGGTCTTGAAGCTCACTTCTATTGTCAAGATCCAAATTGAAAAGGGTTGATGATGGATGCCTATGGTGAATTGAATGAAGAAATCTAGGGTGAAGAGGTGCAACTAGCCACCAAATGATGCCTAAGGACTTGGTTTCCTATTGATTCCATCTTCCATTTTCACTCTATCTTCAGATTAAGGTTTGTGTTTTATTTGCTTATCATTTGCATGTCATTTCATTCCTATTTTTCATGTGTTGTAAGGTTTCTAGGGTTGAGATCTTGCATCATATAGATCATTCTTGCATATCTTATTCTAGATCAATAGAATAGGATCATTGTTATATTTCAGTTCTTCCTAGTCTTTAACACATCTAAGGATAGGGTTTACTCAAATTTTTCTCTATTCAAGGTCTAATTACGCAACTAGGGGTTTGACCAAGGCAAACCCCCCATTAGATAAACATTTTAAAGTTGTTTTGTAGGAATTTTCTGAGATTTGAGATTGGGTATCCGTTAGGAATTGTTGTGCAGGTGTCAAGGTGCAGAACAAAATTTTGAAGTTGCAGAAATTCCAAGGTGGACTGATTCACCATGCTTGGTGAATGAGTCCCTCTTGAGGTACAAAAATGAGTCAAATTCAGATCTAGGTTCCTGACTATCATTAAACAGATTTTGTGCAAAAAAGTCTTGATTTTGGACTGATTCACCCAAGGTGGCGAATGAGTCCCAGTCAGCCTGAATTCAAGTTTCATCAGTTTTCCAGATTTTTTTCTAGTCATCTACAATTTTCTAGGTGCACACATTCTGAGAAACAACTTTTTGTTTAGGTTAATTTGCATTTTTGTTCATTCTTTCATGCTTTTTTCATATCACATGTTTTCAAACATAGTGTAAATCTTAGTTTTGCATTAATATTCATTCATCTAGATCAGTCAATTGCATTTAGTTAACTTCATTTACATTAGACAACATTGTACATAACATAATTTGAATGAACTAGTTTTCATTTTTGGCCTAAGCTCTCTCCTTTTAGGTGGAAAACCCTAGAAGAGTTAGAGAGTCCATTGGAGCCGAAAATCAATGGTTCAAAATCATAAATATAATTAGTACACATCATGATATATATGGACATAAAATTAAAGCATCAAGCATGAACATACTTGCATAAAAAATAACAATAAATAAAATATCATCACCTAGCTCTCTAGCTGGTTATGTAAAGATAGCCTCGTCCTATTTAGGATGCATGGAGGATGTGCTAGCGTCTCCATGACTGTAGGTGCTGGTGTGTGTTGCTAACTATGATCTAGTCACATGAGTGGGAGTTGACTCTCCCCACTTGTGACCAACTAGATCCTCATCCGCTGTATCGTCACCCTCACTCATTAGCCAATCATCCTCTTCTTCCTCCTCAACCTCCTCCTACCCATCATAATAAATATCTACAACCTTGTCATAGTCCTCATCTATCACATCTGCAAATAAGTCTACAACCCTGACCCCTATCTCCTCAGCTCTATCCTCCTCCTCGTCTCTTTGATCTGGGAGTGTCCCTACATAGCCTATCTACTCATCCATCAGGAATATAGGAGCTAGTTGTGCTGCTTCCCACCACTCCTCGTACGCATCTATGGCATCAACATCATCTGTGTTAGAGATTGGGGACATATCATGATCCTTGTAATCTAAGTCACTATAGATGACATCATCAGTGGTGAGCCATCTCATATTGACAGGCCTCTGAGAAATTTGTACTGATCGTCTGAAGAAAGGTCATGCCATTGGTGGTACTTGTACCTTCCCAAACTACTACATGACATGATCATAGTAGAAGAGTCGTACTACATAATCATGTCTTCCTATTAGAAATCTATGCATTTGTAGTCTCCTCAACTGATGGGTCTCATCTGGCCACTGCAATATAAGCTAGTATGGTCTCCATAAGATCTCCTCATCCATTCGGTCGAATCTAACCCTCCAAAACTATAAATCTGCATTTTTCCATAACCGCCTCAAAGGATAACTGAATGCACAAGGATATCCTAGGCATCATGTACATTGAAACCTTGTTGACCTTGTGCATGTGATATGTTCTAGGAATCACACTTGCAGTAGCATATAGTGCACCATACAATTGACCTCATGGTATGAAAACTACCCTAGATCATAATACAAGTGTGCAAGGATGCTCTGCGCCCAGGCGTATATGATCCTCCGCTATGCCATCCGTCATATCATGTGAGCTAGTCCTCCCTCTAGATGTGTTCCTTGACCATTGGGGATGAGTACTAGTGCCATGATGAACATCATAATCCAAATGACAAGTGGTGCTCGCGAATAAAGTAGCGATGACAGCTCAATGCGCGATCCCATAAGGTCATCCATAATCAGACCTCGAAGACAAAAATGTATGTCATATTTCATCTCAAAAAATGATTGATCCCCTAGAAAATGAACTCTCTCATCTCCAATAGATACTCAAAGGATGTGATGGACTTCCTCTAAGGTGATCGTCATCTCTCCTGTTGAAAGATGAAACGTGCAAGTATTTGCATCCTGCCTCTCAACCAATTCCATTAGCATAGCATCATGGTACCTCATGGGAGGAATGAGGTACACCCAATACAATCCAGTGGTTGATAGTAATTATGTATCCTTTGTTGATAATTTTGGGGCTAAGTCTCGTAGGCGACAAAACTATCTGCCACTAAGACATTTTCATGACCGTGGTGGAATCTAATAAAAAACAAAAAAAGTGTTCTATAAGCATTCTAAAATCTTAAATCTATACATTAAAAAAAAAAAAGTGTACTAAAGTTGTTTTAGTGTACTTTTCTAAGGGTCTTAGACACTTTAGTTCCCCTTTGGGACACTTCGTGAAGAAACGAGACACTTTGCGACAAAAAGGGACACTTTGCAAAAAAAGGGGACACTTTGCGAACTTTTCTTCCAGGGTCCTAAATCTATCTATAAATGCATAAAAACATTAAATAAATGTGTAAGGACAAAGCTAATGCTGAAAAATCAACTCACCTGATGTTGTAGCTTGCCTCGGGCTACCTCCTGCTGTAGGACATCCAGTCTCAGAGGCTTGTACTCTCGTCGGGTTCACATATTTAGCCACTCTCCACCAAAGTCAAGCTATAATAAGGTAAAAGATAAAATTAGTCCAAGTTACTTCACTTTTTGCTCTTATATAGGTTAAAATTAGGGTTTTAGTATATTAGGGTTAAAAATGCTTTTCATTCAAACTAGCATAATAGGGGCTAGTGAACTCCATTTTCAACGTTGTTTGTTTCATTGGAATTATGATTCCACTCCCATTCTCATCAAACACCTATTATCATGTGGTATGGTACTTGGAAATACCATATGATATGACTTACCTTATTCAATGTGGTTAGATTGCTAACTTGATTCCACCTCCGTAAAGCAAGCAGAATCAAGGGGGGGCATACATCTACCCTCGAATCGAATTTCTAGAAGAAGGTTTTTTGGACAACTAACGAATTCATGTTGTAGGATGTGGTTCCTAACATTGTGGTTTTGTAGATAGCTATAGTGGGGGCTTCATTCTCCCGTATTGTGAATGAACCTATATGAGTGTCCTTTTATGAAAAAAAGTGTATTGGATTCCTTTAGCTTACATATGCATGTAGAGTCATATGGGTGCTAAAGTGGGGGCTAATTTTATTGTAGAAAATTGTATGCTCTTGAAAATAGTGCAATTTCTCACTTAATTTGGACCTAGTTTAGCACCCTTGCATTAAATACCCCTTTAAGTCATCATTAATAGGTCCCTAAGACCCTTTATTTTGGATCTTGAGGCTTATTTTAACTAAAAACTTGATAAAATCATCAAAAACACTTAAATTTCTAACAACCCACCCCAAAAATCTAGGGTGGGACTCATACACCACCTTGGGAATATGAGTCCTAAGTGGGACCCATATGCCAGGGGTGGCATATGAGTCCCATTTGGGGATTTTTTAGGGTTTGAGCAAGAAATTCAACTTTTAAATTCAAATTTTTGGTTGATGTCGGCTTTTGAGATCTAAATAATAGTAAATTAGGTGTAAATTCCTATATAAGCAAGCTTCTAAGTTAATTTTAAATCTAAGCAAGCATTTAGAAGAGTAATTTCAAAGATCCAAGCATTCAAGAAAATTCAAGCATTCTTCACAAGAGCATTCAAGAACAAGTAATTAGCAAAGTTGAAGCCTTGGAGCAACATTAAAGTGTTTTTGTAGGTCTTCAAGCTCACTTTCATCCAAGATCTAGCATTGTTAAGGGTTGATTATGGTTTCCTATGGTGAATCATGATGGATTCTAGGTTGGGGAGATGCAACTAGCCATTAAGCCAAGCCTAATGACTTGTTTCCTAAGTGATTCTATCCTCCATTATCATTCTATATTCACCCTAAGGAAGGTACAAGCATTATTAGGGCTTATTTGAGGTAATTAGAAATCTCTCAAAGTGAGTCATTCATCTATATGTTTCATTTATGCACCTCATTCTAGCACATTAGAATAGGGTTGCATTGCATTTCAAATTTCCTAATCTTAGACACACTTACGGTTAGGTTTTATGTTCCTATTTACATTCATGTTTCATTATTTCTATCAAGGTTTAACTACCAAACTAGGGGTTTGACTGAGGCAAACCCCCCATAAGAAAATCAAGTATATATTCTGTTTTGTAGGTCCTTTTATAGGTTCAGATCCAGAAATCAGTTTGGTAGGAAAGAGAAGAGATTGGAGCATAGATTTGAACTTTGAATTCTCAAAAAAGTGGAATGGGACTGATATGCCAGAAGTGGCGTATGAGCCCCACTAAAGGAATTTTTCCAGATTTTTGCAAAACTAGGATCTACATTGCTAGAAACCTATTCCAGGCCAAAAACCCTAGTCTGGGACTAATATGCCTAGACTGGCATATGAGTCCTAGTGGGAATTTTTTTTAGGATTTTTAGTGTTTTAGAGCTCATTCCAGTCTCCTTCAGGCTTCCAGGTGCACATCTTTCATCTCCCTTCTTTTTGCTTTGATTTACATACTTTTCTAAGTTATTTAGTGAAGTCTTGCATCATATTAAGTTTAAGCATTTTGATTTTCATTTCATTAGTCTTTCCAAGCCCTAGATTGGTGGTGAACCCCTCCATAGTTTACAATCAAACCCTAGGACAACCCTATTGCAAGATCTCTCTCTCCTTTGCATACCTAAGAATGAGATCTCTAGGGTTTCCCTTCAATGGAATGATTGGGAAATGCGTTTTCTCTATTTTCTAAACCATAAGGAGAAAATTCATTTTTCACCTTTCACATACTATATTTTGTCAGTGCTTTCTCTTAAGAGCCCTAAGTGCCAAAAAGTGGTGAACTTTGACAAGTTGTTTCTCATAAAACATGACACCTAGAAATTTTTTGTCTAAAGGTACATGGTCATGTAAGATCTCTCCATGATAAAATCTCTCTTTTTTCATATCTTAAATCCATTTGGAAATGTCAACAATTTTTTTCATGTTACAAAAAGTGTCAAATGCATTGAAGAGAAAGTTGCAAGGTAGCATAATTATCACTTTTTTTGCTGTGGGGCCAAACTGTTAGTGCCAACATATTTGAGTGGGAAGGTTTATGCTAGGAAATATCTTATTTTACACCCCAACATGCTCAATCATTCTAGACTATTTTGTGTCGACGCTTTCTCTTAAGGGCCCTAAGTGCCAAAAAGTGGCAAAATTTGACAATCTATTTTTCAAAAACCATGGCACCTAAAAATATTTTTTTCTAAAGGTATGTGGTCAAGTAGGATCTCTCCATGGTAAAATATCATTTTTTCATATCTCCAATCCATTTTTCCATGACAACAAGTTCTCACATGTTGCAAAAAGCATCAAATGTATTGAAGAGAAAGTTACAATGTAGCATAATTTTCGTATTATGAGGCCGAACCAATAGTGCCAAAATGTGTAGGTGGGTGGTTTTATTCTAGGAAAGGTATTATTTTTCACTCTAGAGCATGCCTAATTATGCTCTAGACTACATTGTGTTGATGCTTTCTCTTAAGAGCTCTAAGTGTCCAAAAGTGGTAAAATTTGATGAGATGTTTTTTAAAAACCATGACACTTAAAAAAATTCTATCTAAAGGTACATGTTCATGTAGGGTCCCTCCATAATAAAATCTTAGTTTTTCATATCTCCAATCCATTTGGTTGTGGTGACAATTTTTTACATATTGCAAAAGACATCAAATATATTGAAGAGAAAGTTGCAAGGTAGCACACTTTTCATTTTTTTTGTTGTGGGGCCAAACTAAAAGGGCCAACACATTTGGTTGGGTAGTTTTATGCTAGGAAAGGTCATATTTCATACCTCAACACTCGTAGCCATTTTAGAATACATTGTGCCAACACTTTCTCTTAAGAGCTCTAAGTAACAAAAAGTGGCAAACTTTGATGAACTATTTCTAAAAGATTGTGACACCTATAAATATTTCTTCTGAAGGCATAAGGTCACGTAGGATCCCACCACAATAAAATCTCTTATTTTTTATATCTCCAAGTCATTTAACCATGGCAACAATATTTCAGATGTTACAAAAATTGTTGGTTGCATTCAGTAAAAATTTGTCGAGGCATTTTTTACATTTCTCATCTCATGGAGGTAAACTAAAAATTCCAACATGTTACCTAGGGTGACTAGAGAGTTTGAGTTTAAAATAATAGGTCCACTTTAGTGTTTTTGGTCATTGTAGGTCTTTTTGCATGAGATTTTGTAGCCCTTCATGGTGACTAGGGTCACATTCAAACTTTGATGGGAGGTATTGTTAACCTTTGTTTTTTCAAAGTTTATCATGATTTGTAAGGTATTTCTCAAAAAAGGAATTATTGTGTTGTCTTTCTCAAAAAGGTGCATTAGATGGTTCATTATTGTCTTCTCACACTTTGAGTAGCGGCCTAGAATTGGACCAGTCAGATGTTAATAAAGCCACTTAAAGTACCTTTTACCACATATCATTTTGGAAAGAGATAGAGGAATTTGTATGAACACATTGAAAGACAATACCTTAAGTGACAGAGACAATAGTCAAATGTGACAATATATTCTTCAAGGTATGATAATGCATTCTTCAATAATCAAGATATAAATGATAGATATGTTCAATCATAATCTTGAAGGATTGGGTGTTCAATAATTAGACCTTAAAACCCTATCCCAAGAGACCCTAGAGTGAAAAGAACAAGAGGATAATTATCAAAGGAAGGGATATTTTTTCTATTAAGGGCAATCTCAAGAAGATGTCACAGTGATAAGGATATTTGATTGAGTCGTAATGACATAGATATCATGCCTTAATATTTTTTGTGGCAAGAGACCTAAAATAATGACACTCCCAAAGAGGAAAATAAAATGAGAAAAGTGTGAATTCACGAAGTGGCTAGGGCAGTCCATATATATGGATAGTCATAAGGACAATTGGGTAGAAAAAGTTTAAAAGGAGATAGTGATAGTGTTCTTTCCTCAATAAAACCTAGCATAACAATAGCAAGATGAGGAATGGATGAGACAATCCACACAAAGAGAAATTCCTCTAACAACCAATGATGATAGTGCTAAATAGAAACATGATATCAGTGGTTGTAGGTATGTTGATGACAACATAAGGAGTGGTTTCATTATCAAGAAAATATCTAACAAATGGATAGTGATATGATAGTGAGGAAGGTGACCTAAATATATTACATTGTATCTTGATGGAGAACAAAGTAATTTAATACATACCATTGATGGGACATGTCCATAAAGTAAAATGACATGATAGATAGGAAGATTTAATGATGCATGAGAGATATTTGATAGTTCCATGAAATAAGTGATGATAGTTTTGAAAAGAAACAAGGGACAACCACATATTTTGAAAAAAGTGATGTGGATTATCAAGACTTGATAACATATTTTCATGATCTCATCACCCCCCTTCTCCCAATGTAATATAACTATGAAGTTAATCAAGAGTACCAGATATAATTTCTTAAGGAAGAGGTGTTAGATCTTTTGAGAGTAATTGAATCCCCTTCAATGATCATATTTAAGGCTATGATATAGTTATTGATTAAAGGAATTTGGATAAAATTATTGATGCATGTATGCAATATTTTTACATTAAAAATCATGATATTATTAACCAATATCCCCCAAATTCTAACATATCATATGATAAAATTAAAAATGATTTAGGCACAAATTGAGCTTTTTGAAACCCTTAGAGAAATATTTGAGCATGCTAGTGCTCTCTTATCGAGAAAGGAGGAGTTCCCTTATGATGATTACAAAGAAGATCATAACTATAAAGGTATTTAGATATAAATGGATGATATAAATACTAGTGGAAGAGATTGGGATAAACCTTGTAATATGCAAAATATTGGTATGAGATGCTAAGGGGTAAAAGTCCATAATATCGACCAATATCAATTTCCTCCCAATATGTTATACAAAGAAGAAGTTGAGTATGAAAATGAGGTGTTATATCACATTGAATATAAACAAAAATTATTTCTTATAGAGGTACAGTAATAGAAGGCTCAACATGTCACCCTTATGAATCTAAATTACCTCTCACTGAGCAAAGAGTAAGATATTTCTTATATTTGTAAGGATTTTGTGATGTATATGAGGATGATTAATATGATGCACCAAGATTTAAATCCATGGAAGGAAAAGATGAGCAAAATGAGTGTGATGTAGTGAATCCAAAATTTCATTATGAGTATAGTGTTGATCCACTTCAATATGAGCTTCTTGGTCATAACATGCAACATTTGAGAGAACTCATATAGCTATCCCAATAGTTCAAGTAGTCATGCATGAAGAAAAAATAATATGTATAGATGTAGTAGTGGTTTAGGTAAGAAATGTACAATATCAATTGAAAGATGAACATGTGCTTGCATTAAGTAATGATGTTGCTAGATCAAGTGATTTCTTCATGGCTAACAACAAATTTGATGCAACATCCAATATAGAAACACCACTAGAAGATGATTATTATGTATGTAGGTGGATATGAGGTAGGTATCGGTGCAGCATATAAAATGATGATGATGATGATTTATTTTGACATCATTAAATTTTTTTTTAAAAATAAAAAGAGGGTAAAAAATTTATTAAATCAGAACAGCATTACAAAGTCAGAAGAAAGAATCCACAAGGGGCCCAACAAAACAAGAATTAATTCACACCCAAGAAGCATCTCATATCCTCCGCAACCCACTCCTCAAGATCAGGGGCCATGTCATTAGGAAGATTGCCCCAACCATCCACATACCAAGAATCTGTCTTCTCCGACGCCCATCTAGCCAAACCATCAGCCACCCTATTCCACTCCCGCGGAATATGGCGAAAAATAATGGACTCCAGAGAAGAGCACATAGAAATAATCTGCTTGACAACCACAACAAGCTGCCAATTCATATCCTCCAACTGCCGCTTATTCAACATATCAATAACCACCTGAGAATCAGACTCACAAACAATCCGCCGCCACCCAAGGCCAACCACCCGCTCAATCGCCATAAGGATAGCACTAGCCTCCATAAGATTATTGGTATGCAAACCACGATACATGGAAAAGAAAAACACCACCACTCCCAAGCTGTCTCTACCAATACCACCAACTCCTGCATGCCCAGGATTACCCCTAGAAGATCCATCCGTATTGATTTTTAGCTCCCCAAGAGCAGGTGGACACCAGGAGGACATCATTAAATTTTAAAGTAACATATTAAATATATTTGATTTTCATCTAGTATTTAATTTAATATTTATTTTATTTATCAATCCCAATTCATTACCCTAAAATTAATGTGTTTATCATTGTGATTTAATAATTGTAGACTTAGAATAATTTATATAAAGGTCGCGATTTATATCTACAATACAAATATCAATTAATTCCTCATGCAAATAGTTAACTAAAATCCTATAACTAGTTGTAGTCAGTTAACTCATTCATCAATTCCTCTCAAGGATTCTTGACCCTTGATCTTGATCATCCACCTCTTAATCTTGATCGTCCATTCAAATCATACTTTTTGATAAAAGCAACCTTCATTCCTCTTTGAAGTCTAGCCATGAATCTTTGAGATTTTGCATGCTTTATCAACATTTAGTAGTTTGAGCTTAAAGCAATATAGTGCACGCAAATTCTAAGTGCAAGGATCAAATGGTGAAGAGTAATGAAGGTCATTTAAGGGTAACATAGGAAGGTATAATTGTATCAATTTAATGTATTCTATGTTGCATTGTTCTTTATGGTTTGATTAGATTGAGTTTAGCTTGGATTACAATTTAGTGGTTGCTGTATTAAAATTCATGATTTATTATTATCTCATTTTTTGGTGGATAGTTATTATTTATCATACCTATATTGTAACTTATGTTTGTTATTTAATGGCTAGATATGATTGTATGACCCAATAAGACATCAATATTGAAGACTCGTACCTTCCACATGCATAAAAAATAATGAAATCATTAATATTATTTATAGGAAGTAGGAGTAGGAATTATACATGTTGCTCATAATTAATAAATGACAAACCCAAAAATATCTTATGCTATCCTTAAATAGTGAAATCATTAAGGAATCTAAACATACATGTTTACACCTTACCACTATGTAAAATGATAAATAAAACTACCTTTAGGGATTAAAATAAAGCTAATATTTGTAGGTGCATGTGGAAAGTGTGTCATCAACTATGTACATGTATTTTTCAATGAGTTTTACTTGATCTTGTGACAAAAATTGAGTCACATGTGCAATTGAGTTTGGATGCTATTTTTTTCATTTGATGTTACATTTTAATTTATGTTAGAATCTTGTTAAGAAGGCATTTGGCAACACCCTCCTAGGTTTATGATAAGACCAAAGTGCAAGAATGTTTACCCACTCTTAGTCTAGGCCTTCAACCACCTTCAATTTGTTGATGAACATAAATTTCACCCTCTTGAAGACACCCGTAGCCTTGAATGTTTTACGAGCATGTTCCAAGATTGTGGACTACATTTTTAGGACCTAAAAGTGGTACCATTGCTAGAGACATAAAGACTTGAAGATTATTTTGAAAACCTTGGTAACATAGTTAAATTTATCATTGTATATTTTTTATTTATTTATTTTTTATTTGGTTTGATTGATTTCTTGTCATCTTATTCCTAATAGGGGCATCATTTCCAAATAAATTTTAATCCAATTTTATTCCATGAACCCTGGTAACTCAAAAAGAAATTTTGCAACTATGATTTTGGGTAGCTATGTTTAGTATGTTGATGTACCTTAAAGGCACACAAAATTAATAGGGAAATAGTTCTTTCTTGGTGTTTTGATGTTTTAGCTGTTGGAAAAATTATTGTCTCTTTTTAAATGATGAATGGAAACTTTATTTTAGTCAACCTAGAATTAGTATTTAGATTAATTAAAAACCTTACAATAGAGGAAATAAGGTATCTCAATTAACAAAAGGATGTACATGTAGCTTCAACCTCTACTAGTACATCAGGACATATATTATGGGAAGCTAAAAATTATGATAAACCATTTTGATATACCTATCATTCCTGAAAAGTAGGAGAAATACATAGAAATATCTTATTTATTGATTCAAGAGATAAAAACTTATTTTCTTCTAAAGACTTAATTGATAATGACATAATTAGAAAAAATAGAAAGATATTGTGGTTTGATTATGAAATAAAAAGAGAAAATAATCTTTTTGGGAGAATAAAGGTTTATGAAATTATTGATGAATATTTACAAAGTCATGACGTGGAATATCAAGACTTGATAATACATTATGATGGTCATCATCCCACTTCTCCCAACGTAATATAAATATGAAGTTAAACAAGAGTACTAGATATACTTTCTTAAAGAAGAGGTGTTAGAGCTTTTGAGAGCAATTGAATCCCATTCAATGCTCATATTTAAGGCTATGATATAGTTATTTATTGAAGGAATGTGGATAAAATTATTGATTCATGTATGTAATATTTTTACACTAAAAATCATGATATTGTTAACCAATATCACCCTACTTCTAGCATACCATATGATGATTAAATTGAAAGATTTAGGCACAAATTGAGCTTTTTGAAACCCTCAAAGAAATATTTGAGCATGCTAGTGTTCTCTTAATGAGAAAGAAGGAGGATTTCCCTTGTGATGATTACAAAGAAGATCATAACTCTAAGGGTATTTGATACAAATGGATGATATAACTACTAGTGGAAGAGATTGGGATAAACTTTGTAATATGCAAAATATTGGTATGAGATGCCAAGAGGTAAAAATAGATGATATCAACTAATATCCTTTTCCTCCCATGATATCATACAAAGAAGAAGTTGAGTATCAAAAAGAGGTGTTGTATCACCTTGAACATAAACAAAAAATATTTCTTATAGAGCTACAATAATAGAAGGCTCAACTTGCCACCCTTATGAATCTAAATTCCCTCTCAATGAGAAAAGTGCAAGATCTTGAACTTACAAGTAAGGTTTTTTGTGTTGTAGATGAGGATGATTTATATGATGCATCGAGGTTTGAATCCATGGAAGGAAAAGATGAGCACAATGAACATGATGTAGCTAATCTAGAATTTCATTGAGTATAGTGTTGATCCACTTCAACATGAGTTTCTTGGTCATAGCATGTAATATTTGAGAGAGCTCATATAGCTATCACAATAGTTCAAGTAGTCATGTGAAGACAAAATGATCTATATAGATGTAGTAGTGGTTTAGGTAAGAAATGAATATCAACTGGAAGATGAACATGTGCTTGCATTAAGTAATGGCGTTGCTCGATCAAGTAATTTTTTAATGGCTAACAACAAATTTGATGCAACATCTAATATAGACACAACACTAGAAGATGATTATTATGTATGTAGGCGAACTGAGGTAGGTATTGGTGCAACATATAAAAGTGATGATGATGATGATGATTTTTGACATCATTAAATTTGAAATAAGTAACATATTAAATATATTTGATTTTCATGGTATTGACTTTAACATTTATTTTATTTACCAATCCCAATTCATTACCCTAAAATGAATGTGTTTATCATTGTGATTGAATTACTTATCTTAGGATAATTTATATAAAGGCTGTAATTTATACCTACAATAAATCAAAAACTATTAATTTCCATATAATTATTATCCAATTTAAATTAAAAAATTATATAAAGTCAATGAACCTTGATCTATTGTTAAAATTAAATGACTTACATATAAACCACTAAAAATTTATAAGAAAAACTCCAAACTCTCAAAAATAAAATCAAAATAAAAAGACATTTAATTGTTACACCAAAAATATCTGATAAAAATAATTATGTAATATTAGGTACAATATAAGATACGCATAAAATTAAAAACAAGATCCACATAAAATAAAATACAATACCCAACTCAGGTATAGAGATAATAAAATGTACGAGCACACAAATATCTCAAAAAGAGTCCTGAGAAGATATTTTGGGTGTATGAATAAAATGACAATGGAAAGAAAAGAACACCCTGACAATAGTGCCCACTTCAGAAGTTCACTGCTTCCTACCAAGGCTGACTTCGCCCAACTACAGGCCACAATATACGGACACACTTTCAGAACTCCTTTTTCTATGGGATTTAGATGAATACAGTTCACAAAAAAAACAGCTGCTATGGTATTACCTAGAACAACTGTGAAGAAAACTTAAAAGTAGATGTTGAGAAGCGGTGCATGTGAAGCTATGATCAATCAACAGTGACTACTAAACTGCTTTCATTTAGTTGGGGTTTAGTTTATGGATTTTTTTCTATCTTGTGCAAAACTTTATGGCGAAATGATTAGTTTGATTTTGGTTGGCTATATATCGTCTTATGTACGTATATTTCATATGTGGTTTAAGGTTCTTCAATATCTATGAAGTTATATGTGATTTCTTTTTTCATATATTTTGAACAAAGCAATAAAAATTATATAAATGAAGTTACGAGAACATAGCAATCAGTCATAAGGGCAACAACCACCACCAAAATTCCATCCATCAAGACAACAAATATACAAAATTATATGAGCTGTACAACAATTATATGCAAAATAGACAAAACTATATGAGTTGTGCAAGATTTTAAAAATGATTGATGTCATTATCGAGTTGTAGGTTCATAACTTGTTCTTTAATCTGCTGCAACTGCTGTTTAATACTAAAAGAGGGGTAAAAATTTATTCAAACTAAAACAAAGAAGTACAAAGCAAGGGCATTAGAGACCCCTATCAATCTCTACTAAGTGGTCCAACTTTTGACCTTCTCATTCTTCCTACATAAAACTTGGATCTATGTAAAAAAAAAAAACCACCTGAAGATATATGTTAGAGTAAAGCCTCAGAGTACTAGTTACCTAATAGTAGTTTTTTTAGAACACATTGATGCACATCTATTCTTTCATAAACTTTTTAAAACCACGTGTGGAATAGAATTAGTAATCACATCATTTTGCATACCAAAACAGAAAATAAAGATATGTGATTTGAAGATAAAAAATATTTGATGTATGGTAAAATATTGATTTTAATTACAATAATAATCATTTTATTTATTTTTATTAAATTAAGGATGTCTTCTTTAAAGTTTATATAAAATCATTTTGTTTTTTTAGAATTGTTACATTTAATCTTAAAAAATAGATTATTGTTTTAAATATTATTTTCATCTTGAAAATGGGTATATTGTTTTTTATTTTGATTTTTTCTTTAGAACAATTATGAATGTGTTTTTATAGTTTTACAGAAATCATATTTGCATGCTATGCAACAAGGATTCAAAATCAACAGAGAAACGCCTAAAAATGGCAACCACGGAGAAGGAGATTCTGTCTTCTCTGGATCATCCTTTTCTCCCCTCTCTGCTTGGAGGAGATATTAAGGGCTTGAGGCAAAGGCAACCCAGTAAGACCTTTCAAGAGTCCACGATAAGGTGAATATTTATATTTTCGTTTTTATTTCTGACTTGCATTTGGAGGATGTCTGCGTCCTCCTCTGTTCTGATTTATGTGGAAATGAGCCAAACAACGCGTTTACCGAAAATTTCAATACCAATCTAACCAGCCGTTGATCGCAGAAGCGTAAGTTATATTTGTTATCTTTTGCAGTCGGTATCAGAAGATTCTGGTGCATAAACTTTTCCTCTCTATAACTAATTGAAAACTTTGTAGCATTATCGGGAGTGCGGTGTGGCCTGGGCGAGGGGAGTGGGAGGTTTGTATATAGTTAGATTGCTCAAGGTGAATGAGTTCAACTACCTTCAATTTCTTGATGAACATCAATTTCACCCTCTCGAAGACACCCCTAGCCTTAAAGGTGTTAGAAGCATGTTCCAAGATTGTGGACTACCTTTTTAGGACCTAAAAGTGGTACCATTGCTAGAGATATAAATGTTGTATATATTGTTATTGATGTCAACTATGTAGTGATGTTAAAGGAGTAGATCAAAGAATTCATGACGATCAGTAGCATTTGTACATAGTTGTACCTTATCTTATGAAGTTCATGTGTAAGTCCATGATAAGTGTATTTTGTCAATATCTTTGATGTGTCGATAATGAATGTCGTGGAAGTTATGAAGTCATGTGTCTTAGTAAAGAAAGTTACAAACAATTTGAAGACATTTGGTTAAGTAAAGTTCAAGTCAAGAAAGGTGTCACAGGCTTAGGAGAATATATTGCATTTTACCACATTTAAAGTTATGAACTTGTGGATATAGTAGATAGCTTGTAACTGCTCTCTGGTATGTGATTCAAATTTGAGATCATGAAGCTTACCACAAAGAGTTTTAGAGTGAGCAGAGTGAAGGCAATAGTGGAATAGAGTAGTTGCAATCACAAAAAAATAGTATAATGCTCCACACTTCTCTGCCATTGAAAATATGGTTTTGCGATTTGGAGGATTGCTAGATACAAGTATGATACACATATGATTCAAGTTTCAAGTGATAATATGTACCAAAATGGTTTTCAGAGACATTTGTGTGAAGACAAGTCTTGTTGCTAGTTAAGGTAAGTAGAGAGAGATAATAGATGTCACCGTATTTCACCCCATCTTGAAATTTGGCTTTTTTGATTGAGAGATAAGCTCATATGGTCAGTTGGTATTCTTAGTTCAAGTTTCAAATGTCTTTTTCTAACACAAGTATGATTTTCAATGTTTTACATCAAGATTGTGTAACCAGAGTGTATTAGGGATACCGACATCAGTGCTCAAGTGCCTGTGCTAACATGAAATGGATTGAAAAGGTACAAGGAGTGTATAGGAATGTTTGGTAAGCCATATATAATGTTCATGTCATGATCTGCATGATGTTATTTTATCTCTCCGCTATTGCTTTTGATTTGGAATTGATATTTTGGATGTTAAGTATTTTTTGGGATTACTTGGTATGTTGAGATGATTGCACCAGGTGTTTGGAAGTGTGTGCTAGTGTGGAGATGTGTGCTAAGGTAAAATAGGTCTTGATTATCTTTTGGTTTGAATCACATTTGATTCATGCTTATCATTGATGTCTTGGGAGTTGACTTGTTATGGTTGTTGCATGTTTCATGTCATACATTTCATTTTGGCCAACAAAGGAGAAACTTTTTGAAGCTTGCAAAAGGTATAAATAAAAGATCAAGTTTATTTCAAAAAGTGTGAGTGAGTGAGTATGTGAGGAGGTATGTGCATGTATATGTGTATGTGGAAGAGAGTTGAAGATATCAAAGGTTGTTGAGAAGAGGTATTGAAGATACATGTTAGTATGAAGGGTGTTGATGTGGTGGTGATTGATCAATAGATTTTGTCAAGAATTTTGTATAGAGGTTGTAGCCTCTTTTTTTAAGTGTTTTTTCTTCTAGGGAGTTGTAGCTTCAATTGGTTGAAGCCATAAAACTATGTTTCAAGGAGTTTTAGCTTCCTTTGGGTTGTAGTCCATAAAACTTGTTGTAAATCTTGTTTTTATTTATGAGGTGAGATTTAGATAGTAGATCCATGTAGCTTGCTCACCATGGTTTTTCCCTTCTAGGGTTTTCCATGTAAATTTGGTGTTGTGGCTGTGTGGTTATGCTTTGAATTGCATAGTTTGATTCTTTATCTATTTTAAAGTAGTAACAAGTTTTGGTTGATAAATCTAAATTGGATTAATTTATGGGATATATTGATTCAACCCCACTCTTAGCATATCAGTGTGTTATAATAATTGGTATTAGAGTTAAGTTCCTTGGTGCAACCTAATAGCTGAAGGTAGATCTAAGAATATAAAACATGGCTTAGAAATATTCCTCTTCTAAAGCATTGATATTTGATAGAAGAAACTCTATCTTCTAGAGTGTAAGGATGGAAGCCTATCTCACCTCGCTAGGGTATGATGTTTGGAGAGCTATAAGGGATGATTATACTAAACTTTCTCATCCTATTACAAATACTAATGTGAAGAAATCCCATGAAAGCAATGCTAAAGCAAAGAATGTTATCTTAAGTGTTTTAACAAATTCAGAGCTTGTTAAGGTAGTGTAGTGGAAGACAACCAAAGAGATATGGGATAAACTTAAAAATATCTATGAAGGAAATGACAGTGTAAAGCAAGTAAAATTATAATTTTAAAGAATAATATTTGAGAATCTAAGGATGAAAGAAGAGGAAAACATTGCTAGCTATTTTCTCTGAGTGGATGAAGCAGTCAATGGAATCAGAGGACTAGGTGAAGAAATAATTGATTTAATGATTTATGAAGAAATTCTTGAGAAATCTCCCTCACCATTTTGATTCAAAAGTTTCTACTATTGAAGAAGACAAAGATTTGATACATTTACCATGGAAGAGTTGTTTGGGTCTCTCACTACCTATGAGATGAGAAACGAAGTCCAAGATACATACAAAAGAGAAGCTACTTTCAAAGTTGTGAGGAAAGAAGGAACATATATAGTTCATATAGTGATCTTGAGGAAGAAGAAGTAAAATTTGTGAGAAAGCTAAAGAATTGATTAGGAAAGTATAAAGGTAAGTTACCTTTCAAATCTTTAAATATGGAAGAGTTGGCCATTATGCTTCTAAATATCCTTTTGGAGAAAATAAAAATAGCAGCAAGGGTTTCAAGAGAAATAACTTCAAGAGAAACTTCGTCTCCAAAGAATACTACAACTCCTCAAAAGAAGTAGATGACTACTCATCAGATGATGAAGGAGGAGAATCTCTATTGATGGCCATGGTGATCTCTGATGGTTCATACAAGACTATCCATAAAGAAGAATGTGAAGTAGATTTTTAAGGTGAACTTATTTCTACTCTTGAAGACTTGGAATGTGTGAGGAAAGAGAACAAAGAACAAAAAATCCCTAATTGAAGCCAAGTAAAATGAATGCACAAAACTTGAGAAAGAAATCCTTTTACTCAAAAAGGAATTGGAAAAAGAAAAGTTTGGAAATATAGATAACCCTAAAGAAGTGGATCTCAATTCAATCAGGCCTCAACAAATACCTTTCAAAACAAGAAGATTCTTCACAAATAGGTTCAATCATGCATTTTTTGGTTTTATTTCATCTGTAATAATTATGGTCATAAAGTTACAAATTGGAAGTCTGAAATGAATAGAAGAAACTTTGTAATTAGGAATTCTCTTACTTCACTAATGGATGTGAATGTGATATGTCAAATCTACAAAAATGTTGGACATATAGTAAAATATTGCAAGAGTGGATTGGAAAAATAAAAAAATCAAATGGTAGATACATTATTGAAAAAGTCAAGGATAAGGAAACTTCCAAAAGAGTTGAAACAAGCAATGAAGTTGAAAATTCAGTGGTTGTCCAAACAACATTTCATGTTTAAGGGAAAATGAATCTTTTGGTAATAGATAGTGGATGTTCAAGCCACATAAAAAGTGACAATTTAAACAAATTCATCAATCTTGTTAAGTGGAATGGTAGAACAATCATGTTTGGAGACAATTCTTCTACAAAGATTTATGGAAAGGGCACCATAAGTAATGATGGAAAATTTAGAACAAAACATATTATTATAGAGGGGGACTGGCTACTCTAGGAATCCAGGTCATGGGAGAGTCCCAAGAAATAGGCTTCCCTGATCTACCTCAAGCTTTGTTATGTGATTCAGAAGGGTTAAGTTGTTAAGGTTGAAAAGGAAGAGCAATCTGGTTGCTACTATCCTTCTGCTAACCCAAATGTTTTAGAGGGTTAGATGAGCTGATTTATAGAGTTTAATCTACTGCGCAGACAACTCACTACCTGAGGATGGCAGCACAAGACACAAACTCCAGCGTGGTGTGCTAGCATCTCAAAGGTGCATTAGCATCCATATAGATAGAAGTTCTAAGAGATAGATTAAAACACAAGGAATCGACTTCACAACCTAACTAATGGAGTTTATGCTATGATAGAATATGGAAAAAGTATAGAAATTAAGTACAACAAGAAGAATACTTTAACTAAATTATGCTCGAATAGACAAAGGAAGCGAGAAAATGGTACCAAACTCCTTGCAACGTGATTCTTCAAAAAACTCCAACTGAGAAGCACCTACACAAAAGACCAAGGAAAATGTTTGGGCTATTTTTAGAGGAATACCTCAGTAAGTTCCCTACTTTGATGCTTCCACCTCCATGGGCAGCCAAATAGCAATAAGTGTAGAAAAATGAGAAATAAATGTATGGAAATGAAGCACCAAGCAATAACACAAACAACAATATGCTACTACACAAATACGATGATGTTTAAAAGAAATGGATAATGGAGGATATCACCTTCACAACTACGTGCTCTCAAGGAAAGTAGAGGAAGGAGCGAGCTTTCCATTTCTCCAACAATGCTACCACAATGAACACAGTGGAGAAGCTAAGAAATCAAAAGCTTGCAGCTACAATGAAGTGATGGTAAAGATTGAAAGTGTGTAGTTGATCAAGAGAGAATCAATAATTTTTCCAAGAGCTCAAGAATGGTGAAGTTGTGTACAAGTCTAATAGAATGAAGAATTAGACCATTTAAATGGAAAGGAGGCAAAAGAGCCATTTTACATCGTTCAAGGGGGCAATAAGCGTTATGGTTCATGTCCAATGGAGAAGCATAATGCATCTATGGATTCTATCTATGCAGCAATCCTATCAAGATGGTAGTGTGACACGTGGACGTCCATGAAAAAATTCCTCCACTGACATGAAAACGAGCTACTAGGTGGACAGGAAAAGGTGGTGGATGTGGAGATTGCATCATCAAGTTTCATTTTTCTAAGGTGAGGGGTATGAAAATGGGGAATACACTTGGGGTGCAAATTCATGCCATTAAATTTTTCCCCCACTCTAGCGAGCATGTGTGTTAGTGAATGCGAGGTGAAGTAGAGAAAAAGTTGAAGAGCATATACCTAAATCATCGAGGAAGGGAACCACAATTTGACATGCTCGAACTAGCAAGACAGAGAGGTGGCTCCATAGGTACTCGATCCTATGGAAATTTGAACAAAAGATCTGCACTTGTGCTCAACGCTTTATAATTGGCTCCATGGGTGCTTGGTCCCATAGAAGGTGAACACAAATTCTACAGGTGCTCGGCCTTGCAGAAAGAAAACACTTTACATGTGCTCGGTCCTACAAAGGAGAGGCCACAGGTGCTTGGTCTTGGGAGGCCAAAAATGCAAGGCTCCATAGAGTATGATTTGTCCTTATAGGTGATTGGTCCTTAGAGGAAATCTTGATGAGGTGCTCAGTCCTCCAAGCTTAATTGTGAAAGTGACTTTACAGGTGCTCGGTCCTACAAAGCAACATGTTAATCCACAGACAAAACATGTTAGGCAAGAGAAAGTCACACAAATAGACATCATATCTTAGAGAAAGTAATTGAAGGAAGAGTTTTGAAAGGGGTCCCTTGGGAACCCTTCTAAGATAGCAGGGAACCCACTCAAAAGGACACTTTGATTTAAAAGCATGAGATTTTTCGTAAATGATCTTGTCATCAAGGAATCCTTTTGAAATATCTTTTCATCAAGGAATCTGATAAAAGAATGTCCTTCTTGAGGGAAATTTTTCCAATTCTTTTTGCTACAAATTTGTTTTTGAAAGAAAATCTCACCAAGGGGATCCTCATTGAAGGATACGATTTTTGAAAAGTGTAAAATTTTTAGTATGGAATTTTTTGACCACTGAATACACCTTATTGAAAATTAGAGAAGTAGTAGCCCCCCTTAGGGTGGTGCATGTGAATTAAAGGAGCACGTAACATTCTAAGGAGAGAAAGGAGATGCAGAGATGTCATGGCCCATGATACTTAACGAGATGTAGACATGGAAATGTTGTTGTGCACACAAGGGAAAAAAAATAAGAAAAATAGTTCATCAAGAAGCAAGCAAAGAAGAGAAAAAGATAAACAAGGAAAAATAAGAAAAGACAAAGAAATCAAGAGATAGGGGGTGCTTCCACAATAGTGGTTTACACTTTCCGGGAGATCCTAATTTTTGCTGAAATCACATATTTTTAGAAAATATAATGATTTAATCCTTTAAAAGTTCCATTTGAAGGATTCCAATTGAAGAGAGTTTGATCAAACCACCTTATACCAATCCCCCTTGGATAAAACCCCGCCAGTTTTAAACCATACCTATAATGGAGTCTCCTTTACCCCTATCAAAATGCTGATAAAAAACCACTTTGGATTTACCTTTTGGGGGATCAAATGAATTAATTTAATTTTTTTTTTTGTAAGTATGTAGTCATTAGTATAATCTTCCAAAAAAATATAATTTTAATTAAATTTAATTTGATTATTATATTTATTTTTTATTTCTTGTGAATGTAGGTTTTTCATTGAAAATCAAGCTCTATGTTCTCCACATGTGGAAAAATAGCAGATTATCAAATTTTTTTTTTAAAAAATATGAGTACACCAGATATTAAAGTCCTTGATCCAACAAAAAAAATAAAATTTAATTTTGATACATACAAAAAAAGTTACGCGTTATACAGTCGCGCTATGTTTTAATTGTAATTGGTTTGACTTCGAAACTTGATTAAATAAAAAAATATTCAATAAAAAACTATTTAACCAAGGGGAAGCACTCAATATCAGAGTAAAAAATATAAATTCAAAAGAATTAGAATTTTATCTTTCATGGAGAAAAAGTTATGCATTATACAGTGAGCGTCACTTTTTAAAAATGGTGTTTTTTGAAAAAAGCTAGTTTTTGAGGGAGATGGAAAAAGAAGTGCAATATGATTCCAATTTTTTTTGAAAAAAATATATTTAGAATCTACAAACAAAATGTCATGGAACTCTAGTTTGCATCATCTTCAAATTCCTCATGGTTTAGCCACTATAGGTGCTCGAAAGTGAAGATTTAGTTTAAAAAAATAATTTTAGTGTCCAGTTTGGCCAAAAATTGTAAACCACTATTGTGGGATCACCTAGGTGGATCTGGGAGTTTGGGGCCATAACTATTTATAGATATAATTAGATAGATATAATATAATATACATATGAACTATCATCAATCCCCAAAGTTTCCAGATTTTAAGAATAAGACATGAAGAAAAAATAAAAAAATAAAAAATTGGGCCAACATGGAAGGGAAGCCTAAATGCCCCCAACACTTTGCATCATCCACAATTGTCAAAAATCAAGTTACAACATATAGAAGAATGATGAAACATATAGAGGAAGTGTACGAATTTTTTTTACTCCTGTATCCAAGCACCTACAAGGGTGACAAGGGTCCTCCAAGAACACATAAAAATAAGCACAGGGGAAACAAAACACATACACAAATATAATCTATAGATAATGAAGAGGTACTCCTCTAGTCCTCATCAACCAGGAGTACATCATTCTCCCAATCTATATCATCATATGGGGAGGGCGGATGAGCCTACAAGGGCGAGATAGCGAGGGGAGCACCCTCTGACTCTCCTATGATAAGAGCTAAGGAAGAAGGCCCCTCAAGGTCTCCTTAACTCAACTCTTGTGAGGTAAAAGTCATCGATCTCACAAAGATTGCTGATAGGGTGGGGACATCATCAACCAAGTTAAACATGCACTTAACATGAGTTCCATGTTTTAATTGAGTGGGAGATGAAAGAGGTTCCCAGGATCCACCATTGACCTCGTCAACAGGGATGGTGAAGAATTCAGACCACGCCGAGGCCACCTCCGTCATAAGGATGGCACAAGCCAAAGCAAAACCCTCTCTCTCAAAGGTGATACCTTCTTCTAACCTCGATTGGAAGCGAGGTCATCCTCCAACTTACACTTCAACAAAGGATGTGGAATCCCTACAAAAGAAGTGGAAGGAAATGAAGAAGAGGACAAGGTCACGACTGACACTATCATGGTGTTTGACATGTCCACGGGATAGGAAAATGGAGGGATTTCTGAAAGGGACATCAAAAGAGGGGGATCCATTAAGGGAGCGATGGAAACTTGCACCATTTTGGGGTGAGGGCTATCAAGATTCATGGGAAAATTTGAAAGCAAAACCAAGGTGAAGGGAATTGAAGCGAAAGTGGTAGAAGAGGGAGGAACAACAAGAGATGTCAAAACAAGAGATACTGGCTCCCCTTCTACCTTTTTCAAGGTAGCTTATTTAGCAACTGCAACCTTTCTCTTGTGCTTACGCTCATGTGCAAGCTAGTTTTGTCGGCTCTGGGAACTAAAACTTATTGCTTGAGAAGGAACTAGAGGCTCCTATTTTTACATAGGTGTGTCCTCCACAACTGCTACCAGTGGAAGGGTAGCCTCCTAGATTGGAGCAGGAGCAGGAAGTGCAGGAGAAGAAATGACAACAGGTGGAGAAGTAGACATAGGTGCCTCAACAACGAGCCTCTCCCCATTCACTTCCTAAGGGGAAAGAGTAGTAGGAGGCCACTGAGGCTGAGACATAGGGGCAACTCCACGAGGGCCCTTCCTCTTACCATAGATAATGGGCCTCGACACCATGGGTAAGACTAGAAGGTGAAATACTTGGCACTTGGCCTTCTTCCAAGTGGGTACCATCAGACTCCCCATACGAGGCATGGGAGAAGAGGCCGAAGGCTCCACAACAGGGTGAGAGGCAGAAGTGGATGAAACAGTAGAAGAAGAGGAAGGCTCTTGGTCATGAGCAATCTTCCCCTTCCCATTTTGTTGATAGGAGGTATCTTGCTACTACGTGATCATAGAACCTTTAACTAAAATGGTGTAGGGGGAGATAGGGTAGGTCACCTTTGGTGTTATGCCCTTGTTCTTATATTTGACATAGGTGTCCAGTACAACAAGTTCATCCTTGGAGGAAGTAAATCGATCAGGGTAGGGAAAAAGTGATTTAATGAGTAGACCCCACACAACACTAGAGGTTTATATCCAGTGTTGTGCACAATGTGAATAGAGCCCTCATGAGAAAAATTCAAACACTTATGAATTACTAAAGAAACCACATTCATGGAAACTAGCCATGGAATACCTATTTTCACACTAAACAAGTCTGACTTTAGGATGATATCAAAAGGAGCATTTACAATCTTGGGTCCCACCAAGACAGAGAGAGTGATGGAAACAATTGGAGGGACTGAGAGTCCGTCATGTGTATGTATTATGCTCTTATTCATCATACCCATCCTTATGTAATAAATTTATCAATAAAGTCTCTTATATTATAACATTCACACGACACATGGGATTGACCAAAACACCATTTATGATGTTCCCATTGATGTGAGTGGGAATGTACAAAGGAGAAGGCTCTTTGTTTATAGTTAGGTCCTATGATGTGAAAGTTATAACTGGTGATCCATTCACAGGTTGGGCGATAGGGAGATGCATAAAAGAGACCATGTTTACATACTACAAGAGGACTTCCTTAGGATTCTCCAAAGGTTCAGAAATCAAATAGTGACCTATCTAGATTTTACTTCCCAATGCCTAGTGATCCTTCTACCTATGCTGCTAGGCATCGTAGGTTGGGTTTCAAGGCTATGCACCCTACAACACAAAAACTTACAATGCACCTAAGATACAAGAGAAGGTTCTTTGATACCCATATGTGAAATAGAAATAGTTCACAACAGGTTCACCAAAATGTAGAGGAGGGGGGCCAACTACTCTAAGACTCCAAGTCAAGGGAGAGTCCTAAGCAATAGGCTACCTTGATCTACCTCGAGCTTTGTTACGCGATTTAGAATGGTTAAGTTGTTATGGTTAAAAAGGAAGAGAAATCTAGTCGCTGTTGTCCTTATACTAGCCTGAATGTTTCAGAGGGTCAGACGAGTTGAGTTTGAGAGTTCAATCTACTTCCCAGATAAATCACTGCCTGAGGATGGCAACATACCACACAGACTCCAGCATGGCGCACTGACATCTCAGTGGTGCATTGGAATCCGTATGGATAGAAGGTCTAAGAGACAAATTAAAACACAAGGAACTAAGCTAACATCCTGACTAATGAAGTTTTATACTGTGACATAATGTGGAGAAAATAAAAAAAATAACTACAACAAGAATAATACTTTAATTAAATTATGCTTGAATTGACAAAGGAAGTGAGAAAATGGTATTGAACTCGTTGCAACGTGTTTCTTTGAACAACTCCAATCGAGAAGTACCTACACACAAGACCAAGGAAAATGTTGGGGCTATTTTTAAAGGAATGCCTTAGTTAGTCCCCTGCTTTGGTGTTTCCACCTCCACAAATAAGCAAATAACAACGAGTGTAGAAAAACAATAAAGTAATGTATGGGAAAAGTGACAAGAAATAACAAAAACACCAATATGCTCCTACACAAATATGATGATCCAAAAGAAATGGATAATGGAGGATATCACCTTCACAACTACATGCTCACGTTCACAACTACATGCTTTCAAGGCAAGTAGAGGAAGGAGCAATCTTACAAGTTCAACAACACTATCACAATGAATGAAGTGGAGGAGCCAAGAAATCAACAGTTTGCAACTACAATTAAGTGATGGTGAAGCTTGAAAGTGTGTAGTTGATCAAGAGAGCATCAAGAAATTTTCCAAGAGTTCAAGAATGGTGAAGAAGTTGTGTAGAAGTCCGATAGAATGAAGAATTAGACCATTTGAATGGAAAGGAGGCAAAAGAGGCATTTTGCATCAGTTAAGGGGGAAAGAAGCGTTATGGTTCACATCCAATGGAGAAACATAACACCTCTACGAATTCCAGAGGTAGGAATCCTGTCAAGATGGTAGTGTGACACATGGACATCTACGCAACATGTGTGTGTCCTTGAAAAAATTCCTCCACCGACATGAAAACGGGCTATTGGGTGGATAGGAAAAGGTGGCAAATGTGGAGATTGCATCATCGGGTTTCATTTTTCTAAGGTGAGGGGTATGAAAATGGGGAATTTGCTTGGGGTGAAAATTCATGCTTTTAGAATTCTCTAAGTAGATGCTCTCAAGCATAATCTTCTCAGTGTAAGTCAGATGTGTAGTAGAGGATACAATCTCATATTTCATGATTAAGAGTGTGAAATCAAAAGAAAATTTTTCACAAGATGAGGGAAATACATCTCTTGATCATAATGTTGTGCAAAATATTCCTCCTCTAGAAAAGATAGAGAAATAGGGTAAGCTTGATTAGAAAAAAGAGAAGGTAAATAGTGGTACAAGGGAGAATTCTGAGAAAGCATAGGAAACATCATCCTCTTCCTCTCTTACAGACTCAATCAAGGATTTTTTGGCACAAAAAATGAAAATTCAACTAGTGGTTACTCCACAATTGTTACAACTGCTATTGTTTGATGGACAAGTTAACTTGTCCAACATATCTCCTATTTACAAGTTACAACTAGGAGATATACTTCAATCCACCGTGCAAGGTAGGATATTCTTTAGCAATAAGTTGAGGATGTTGAATTATTTGAAGAAGGAATAAATATAATTCAGGAGGAATTACCTAAAGTAGAAAAGAGATTCATAGATCTTAGAAGAAGCAATAAAGATAATTCAAGAGAAATTGTCTAAGGTAAAAAGAGAGCCATCTCTGCCTCCCACACAATAGATGAAGCTTCTATTGGAGTCTTTCAAAGCTCACTCATCTTATCTAGAGAAGCAAGTAGAGCAAAAGGTGATTGAACAAGTGAACAACAACACAATGGTTGATGCCTCTGGTAGATGTGCTAAGGAACATAAGAAATTGCAAGAGAATGTGAAAAGCATTAGAAAATGCTTAGAGGATGCCAAAGTGTTGTATCATTTTTTTTAAATGGCTAGGAACTACAAATAGAATAAATAATCAAATTGACTCTATTGAGCCACAAATATGGTCCGATGAAGGACAAATATGGTGCTACAAGGGCACAAATAGAAATTGTACACTCCCAATTGAAGAAGCTTATGGACCAAAGAGAGAAAATCAAAGGATAAATTTTTCAGCTAAAAGGAGTTGTGAGTCTGAGGTTAGCATCCTTGACTAGCATTGTGATAGAGGCAAAAAAAATCGTTCAAAAAGTAAAGGTGCCAACTAGATTGGTAGAAGAAGAAGAATTGTAATAAAATACAACTCTTTCCTAGCTGAAGGAAATTGAAGAACAATTTTTCTACATCAGTCTTGAACTGTTAAAGGCTACTTCTCAGGGGGAGTGGACTAATAAAGAATAATAAGGTTTGTATAGATAGGGGGAGACTATATTTTTTTTCCAGCATAGAGGAAGACCACTAGCCCTTTTCCCTTGATGTCAAAGGGGGAGAAATTGCATATCAGGATAGCAATGCCATCAATGCCAAAGGGGGATATTGTTACATATGTTTTCATTGATGTCAACTATGTGGTGATGTCAAAGGAGTATATCAAAGGAGTGTGATTAGTAGCATGTGTACATAGTTGTACCTTATCTTCTAAATTTCATGTTTAAGTTCATGATAAGTGTATGTTGTCAATATCTTTGATGAGTTGTGTGGATAATGAATATTGTGGAAGTTATGAAGTCATGTGGCTTAGCAAAGAAAGTTGTATTTTTTTTGAAGAAATTTGGTTAAGTATAGCTCAAGTCAGGAAAGGTGTCATAGGCTCAAGATAATGTACCACATTTTACTACATTTGAAGTTATGAGCCTCTTGATAGAGTAGATAGCTTGTAACTACTCTTTGGTATGTGTGGTTCAAATTTTAGATCATGAAACTTACCACAAAGAGTTTTAGAGTCAGTAGAGTGAAGCTAGTAGTAAAACAAGGTAGTTGCAATCATAAAGAAATAGTATAATGCTCCACACTTCTCTGCCATTGAAGATATAGTCTTGCAGTTTGGAGGATTGCTAGATACAAGTAAGATACACATATGATTCAAGTTTTATGTGATAATATGTACCACAATATTTTTTAGTCATCTGTGTGAAGACAAGTCTTGTTGCTAGTTAAGGTAAGTAGAGAGAGATAATGAAGGCCACCATATTTCACTGCATCTTGACATTTGGCTTTGTCGATTGAGAGATAAGCTCATATGGTTTGTTGGTATGCGCAGTTAAAATTTCAAATATCATTATCTACTGCAAGTATGATTTTCAATATTTTACATCAAGACCGTTTAACTAGAGTGTATTAGGGTTTGGAATTGATATTTTGGGTGTTAAGTGCTTTTTGGATTGGCTTGGTATGTTGAGATGTTTGTGCCAGGTTTTTGGAAGTGTGCACCAACATGGAGATGTGTACTAAGGTAAAATAAGCCCTGATTATCTCTTGGTTTGAAACATATTTTAATTCTACTTATTGTTGATTCCTGGGGAGCCAACTTGTTATGGCTGTTGCATAATTCATGTCATACTTTTCATCTTGGCCAACAAAGGATAATTTTTTTTAAGCTTGTGGAGTATATAAATAAAAGATAAGGTTTGTTGCAAAGAGTGTGATTGAGTGCGAGTACATGAGGAGGTATGTGTGAGTATATATGTGTGTAAGTGATTTGAAGATAACATAGCTTGTTGAGAAGAGGTATTGAGGACACATGTCAATGCGAAGGGTGTCAATGTTACGGTGGTGATCAATCAACTAATTTTGTCAATTATTTTGTACAAATTTTGTAGCCTCTTTCTATAAGTGTTGTTTCCTAGAGAGAGATGTAGTTTCCTTTGGTTGAAGCCATAGAAAATGTGTTTTAGGGAGTTGTAGATTCCTTTGTGTTGTAGCCCATAAAACTTGTACATCTTGTTTTTATTTGTGAGGCTAGATTTGGATAGTATATCCAAGCAACTTGATCACTATGGTTTTCCCTTCTAGGGTTTTCCATTTAAACGTAGTGTTGTGGCTATGTGGTTATGTTTTGAATTGCATAGTTGGATTCTTTATCTATTTTAAGGTAGTAGAAAGTTTTTGGTTGATAAAGTTGAATTGGATTAATTTGTGGGATATATTGATTCACCCCCCTCTTAGTATATTAGTGTGTTCTAAGAATAAAGACTTGAAGATTATTTTGAAAACCTTCATAACATATTTAAATTTGTCATTGAATAGTTTTTAACTTTATTTTTTATTTGGTTTGATTGATTTCTTATCATCAAGTATTCCGAATAGGGGCATCATTTCTAAGGAAATTTTAATCCAATATTATTCCATGGATGAACCCTGGAAACTCAAAAAGAAAGTTTGCAACTATGCTTTTGGGTAGTTATATTTAGTTTGTTGATGTACCTTAAAGGAACACAAAATTAATAGGGAAATAGTCCTTTCTTGGTGTTTTGAGGTTTTAGTTGTTGGAAAAATTATTGTCTCTTTTTAAATGAAGAATGGAAACATTATTTTAGTTAACCTAGAACCAGCATTTAGATCAAAAACCCTTGTAATAGAGGAAATAAGGTATCTCAATTTGACAATTACCAATAGTATGTATATGTAGCTTCAACCTCTACTAGTACATGAGGAAATCTATTATGAGAAGCTAAAAAATATGGTAAGCCATTTATATATACCTATCATTCTTCAAAATTAGGAGCAACATATAGAAATAGCTTATTTATTTATTCAAGAGATAAAAAATTATTTTCTTCTAAAGACTTAATTGATAATGGCATAATTAGAAAAAAATAGAAAGATACAGTGGTTTGATTATGAAATAAAAGAGAAAATAATCTTGTTGGGAGAATAAAGGTTTATGAAATGATTGATGAATATTTACAAAGTCATGATGTGGAATATAAAGACTTGATAATATATTTTGATGCTTATCATCCCACTTATCTCAACATAATATAAATATGAAGTTAAACGAGAGTACTAGATATACTTTCTTAAAGAAGATGTGTTAGAGATTTTGAGAGAAATTTAATCCTATTTAATGCTCATATTTAAGGCTATGATATAGTTATTGATTGAAAGGATGTGGATAAAATTATTGATGCATGCATGCAACATTTTCACACCAAAAATCATGATATTGTTAACCAATATCCTCCTACTTCTAGCATATCATATGATGTTAAAATTGAAAAAAATTAGGCACAAATTGAGCTTTTTGAAACCCTTACAAAAATATTTGAGCATGCAAGTTCTCTCTTAGTGAGAAAGGAGGAGTTCCTTTATGATGATTACAAAGAAGATGATAACCATAAGGGTATTTAGATACAAATGGACGATATAGCTACTAGTGGAAGAGATTGGGATACACATTGTAATATGTAAAATAGTGGTATGAGATGACAAGAGGTAAAAGGACATGATATCGATCGATATCCTTTTCCTCCCAAGATGTTATACATAGGAAGTTGAGTATGAAAAAAAGGTGTTATATCACCTTAGACATTAACAAAATATTTCTTATGGAGCTACAATAATAGAAGGCTCAACTTGTCACTCTTATGAATCTAAATTCCCTCTTAGTGAGCAAAGAGTAAGATCTTTCTTATAAGTAAGATTTTTGTGACGTAGATGAGGATGATTAATATGACGCACCAAGATTTGAATCCATGGAAGGAGAAGATGAGCCCAATGAGTGTCATGTAGCTAATCCAAAATTTCATTATGAGTATAGTGTTGATCCACTTCAATATAAGTTTCTTTGTCATAACATGCAACATTTGAGAGAACTCATATAGCTATCCCAATAGTTCAAGTAGTCATGTGAAGACTAAACAATCTATATAGATGTAGTTGTTTAGGTAAGAAATGAATATCAATTGAAAGATGAACATGTGCTAGATCAAGTAAACTTTTCATGGCTAACAACAAATTTGATGCAACATCCAATATAGACACAACACTAGAAGATGATTATTATGTATGTAGGTAGATTAAGGTAGGTAATAGTGCAACATATAAAAGTGATGATGATGATGATGATTTTGACATCATTAAATTTTGAAATAAGTAACATATTAAATATATTTGATTTTCATGGTATTTAATTTTACATTTATTTCATTTATCAATCCCAATTCATTATCCTAAAACTAATGTGTTTATCATTGTGATTTAATTAATTGTCTTAGGATAATTTATATAAAGGTTGTGATTCATACCTACAATAAAAAATATCAGAAACTATTTGATTTCAAAAATTATAATCCAATTAAAATTAAAAAATTATATAAAGTCAATGAACTTTGATCTATTGTTGAAATTGAATAACTTATGTATAAACCACTAGAAATCAATTCTTATTAAATTAAAAACTCCAAACTCAAAAAAATCAAAATAAAAAGATATTTAATTGTTTGTACTCCAAAAATATCTGATATTTATCCTCCCAATTTTTTTTTTAAGATACAATATAATATACACATAAAATAAAAAAACAAGATCCACATAAAATAAAATACAATACCCAAGCTCAGGTATAGAGATAATAAAATGTACGAGCACACAAATATCTGAAAAAGAGTCCTGAGAAGATATTTTGGGTGTATGAATAAAATGACAATGGAAAGAAAAGAACACCCTTAGAATAGTGCCCACTTCCATTATCAGAAGTTCACAGCTTCCGATCAAGGCTGACTTCGCCCAACTACAGGCCAGAATACACGGACACACAACTGAAGTTCACAGCTTCCTACCAAGGCTGACTTCGCCCAAGTGCATGTGAAATTATGATCAATCAACAGTGACTACACAACTGCTTTCATTTACTGGCACATGACAGAGATAAGAGTATTAGTTGGGTTTGAGTTTATAGTTTTATATTATTTTCATCTTGAAAATGGGTATGTTATTTTTTATTTGTTTTTTTTTTCTTTTTTAACAATTAAGAATTTGTTGTCATTAGTTTTGTAAATTTTGTAGAAATCATATTTGCATGCTAAACAACAAAGACTCAAAATTAAAAAAATATTTTGTATTTAAGTGTCTAGCTTATTAAATCAAAAGAACATTTTGTATTTAAGATGTATTATAAGATATATGATGGAATTTAAATTTCTTAAAGGAAGACATGGTTTTAAATATGAAATTTTATCCATTATGATGTTAAGAAAATTTGTAATTCTATTCATCAAAGAGATAATCCAATATAGACTTGACCTTCTTAAGAGTTGTAAGAGCAATTCCTTTTCTTGCATTCAACTTTAGATTGAATTTTCAACCTCAATCTTACAAGTGAAAATAAGTTCATTTCTTTAGCCATCAAACATAATTTGTTAAGTGAGTAGACTACATGATCTATTCATAATTTTGATTGTCAAATCTAACAAGAGATATATAAGATAAAGTTTAAATAAAAACTACAATATAAATTTGATTGTCATATGATTATATTTAAAATATTTTTATTTTAAAATTTAATAAAAATTCTAAGAAAATAATATTAAATAAAAAGAAAAAATTTCAAATATATTATTCTAATATTTATTTGTATATATAATATTAAATGGTTCTAGGAAAATTCACCACCAGTGATTCACCCCCAACAATTCACTGCTAGCAATTCATCGTCATGACATATTCATCGCGTAATACATTTTTCAATATATAAATCCAGTCAAGAGAACCCCAAAAGAGAAAAGGTAAGAGATTTTGTTGAACATATAAAAAAGGTATACACAGTGAATATACCACGACAATGAATTCTTGATGGTGAATTGTTTACATGATGAATATGTCATGACAATGAATTAATGGAAATAAATTACTGATGAAAATTATTGACAGTGAATTTGCTTGATACCATATTAAATATATTATAACATTTGAAAAACAACTAATAAAGACTAACAGTCAAGGTCGAACGTCAAATTTAGGCTCAAGTAGGCCATAAAGAACACCATGGTTGGGTAAATATCGACTTAGTTTTTGTTTAGCGGTTAGGCGTTTTGAAAAGAACAAGAGTTTATCTTGTCCGCCGCCCCCCTTGTTTCTGGCATCGTCGGCACAATGTGCCTGCCATGTGAAGAATGGGTTTCATATAGACGGCCTATAAATATAGTTACTCCAGAATAAAGGAATGAAAGTTTATAGGGAAGAGAAGAGAGGAGAATGCATAGATGGAGGGATTGTTGAAATGCGAATCTCAGTTTGTTGATGGTTCCACCTGTGAAGATCTGAAGCTGGTTAAGCGCCTCGGCCGGGGCAACATGAGCACGGTTTTCTTGGCTGTTCATCGCCCTACCAACAAGGCTTTTGCTGTAAAAGTGATGAATAAGGGGCTTCTTCAACAGAGAAAAGCCTATAAAATGGCAACTACGGAGAAGCAGATTCTGTCTTCTCTGGATCATCCTTTTCTCCCCTCTCTGCTTGATCACTTTGAATCGGAAACTCATACATTTCTGGCCATGGAGTATTGTTCTGGAGGAGATATTAACGGCTTGAGGCAAAGGCAACCCAGTAAGACCTTTTCAGAGTCCACGATAAGGTGAATATTTATTTGTTCGTTTTTAATTCTGACTTGCATTTGGAGGATCTCCGCGTCCTCCTGTGTTCTGATTTATGCGGAAATGAGCCAAACAGCGCGTTTACCGAAAATTTCAATACCGATCTAATTATATTTGTTATCTTTTTGCAGTCGGTATCGGAAGATCCTGGGCATAAACTTTTCCTCTATAATTGGAGGCTTTATGAGAGAATAAACTAATTGAAAACTTTGTAGCATTATCTTTGTTACTATATTGTTCACGCCTTTTTTTGTCTGTATATAGTTAGATTGCTCAAGGTGAATGAGTTACATTCTGTTTTATCTTGCTTTTTCTATCAGAAGGCGTCGAGTAGCTAATATTCTGGGAGGGCCTTTGTTTTGGTAATTGAAGTCAATCTTTTAGGTGACTTGTGTGCATGGAAACGCAGGTTCTACGCGGCAGAGGTGGTTGTAGCGTTGGAGTATTTGCACGAGCAAGGAATAGTATACAGAGATCTGAAGCCGGAGAACATATTGGTGCAAGAAAGTGGGCACATAATGCTCACTGATTTTGATCTGTCCCTGCGTCTCATATCCGATGATGGAGTATATAGTGAATGGCGGTCTCGTTCGTTTGTGGGTACAGAGGAGTACATTGCACCGGAGGTCCTGTGGGGGAAATTCCACTCCTACGCCGTCGACTGGTGGTCCTTTGGCGTCTTTCTGTACGAAATGAGTCACGGGCGGACTCCTTTTAGGGGGTTGAGTAGAAAGGACACTTTTGTCAATATTTTGAGCAAGGACCCCTTCTTCTCCTCTTCGTCTTCTCTCGACGATCTTATTCAGAGGCTCCTTGCCAAAGAGCCGACAGAAAGGCTAAACAGAAAGCAGGTAAAAAGCCATCCATTCTTCTGTGGCATGAAATGGGACCAGCTGCCTTTTGTTTCTAGACCTCCTTTTGTGCCGCCGCTCTCCTCTGAACCTCTCCTCAATTTTCACCGAGAAAATGAAGAAGGAGAAGCAGACCTGAGCACTAAATCCGAGAGCTACAGCTCTGTGGAATGTGACTTGGAAGAAGACAATATGAGCAAATTTGTATTTCGGGAGTTTTGAGACGATATGCTTTCTGAATTGGGTCGTCACTGCCCCAGCTGATGATATCGCACTTTCCTTAATATAAGACGTTTGTTGCCCATAGTAACTAAGAGCCTAAATTTGACCGTCCATCCTGCCTGTCAAATAGATCTTGTGACGGTAAAATGAAAAGGCATACTTTGTTTCGAAAAGTATATGTACATTCATCAAAATATATATATGTACATTCAAGAATAATTCGATATATTTAAAATCTCTCCTTCCTTTCAACATATTTATAAACAATTAGACACACACTTGATAGTATTATATTTAGTGACAGAAAGGTGAGGATGAAATAAGGATGGTGTTCTAAATAATTCCAACCAAATGAATATTCTTTAATTTTAGTTTTAAAAAAATCAATTTAAATCTTCTGTCCGCATCTCAAATAATTAAGAGATTAAAGGAAATAAAAATATTCTCATTAAATTTAAGTTGATCAATGATGTTGAAAAATTTCATCATAGTAATATTTATGAATCTATTGACTGCTAAGGTAAGATAATGATAACTGATCTACAAAAATATTTAGTGTAGCTGCAGTGTTCTCACAACTTTATTTTGTACAAACAATATTTTGATATTTATAATATTATGAATGAAAGTTTACTACATGATTATATTATAGAAGAAATTCTTAAAATTAAAAATTACTGTAATTATATTACTTCTGGATTTGATTGTGTGCAAATTTTTTCATCAACAGAACACACTCTATGATCCATCATTAGAATATAGAATAGAAGAGAAAAAAATCAATTGTAAAAACTAACTAAAAATGAGATCAAAATAATGTTCTAAACAATTTTGATGAAATGAATACCTTTCAATCTTTAATTCTCAATCTCAAAAAATTCAATCTAAATCTCAAAATCCCATATGAAAATTGTCTTGCTGCAATAATTTGGAACCATGTGACATCGCCACATAGATGAAATAGAACCTCTATACATTGCGAAAAAAAATAATGATAATTGATTTTAATAAATTTCATGTGTGGCTGTAATGTTCTCACATCTTTATTTTGTAGAAAAGAAAGTATACCGCGCGGCTACGTTATGGAAGATCAGGATAACCGCCATCTAAAACTTTGCATCAAGATTGACGAGAGTGACGTGTAAAGACTAGTGGGTGAGAATCACGTGGGAAGACCGTACATCTGTCAAAGGTGAGAATCACGCGGGAAGACCGTGGATATGTCAAAGTAAGAAACATTATGATTAGTACCTATAACAAACATTTTAGTGAATGAGACGTGGACATTTCTACAGGGGAATGGCTATCCAGCCTAGAAAAGTCATGGAGGAAGTCATGCACATGCTACATCGATGTCAATGGGCCCGTACAATCCGCCCCCGTCAAATCCGTATGTCCGCTAATAATTGTTATGCACCTGTGTTAAATTGAAATTAAAATTGTTTAATTTAATATTTATTTTTATTAAGTGTATATATAAATGTAAATATTTATATTTTATAAAATTTATATTTATTATTAAATATTTATATTTTATAAAATTTATATGTATTGTATTAATAAAATAAAATTTTAAAAATAATTTTGAGTAAGTTGATTAATTAATGTATTTGATTTTTTATTATTATCTTTATGTGAATGGAAAGAAATTTAGATAAAATTAATTAGAGTTCATAGAATATTTTCAATTATGAATAGAGTAGAGTGTTTGATAATAAAAAGTTAAAAATTAATTTTTCATCATGAATAAATTGACAAGTCCATGGATAACCTCAAGTATTTAATCTTATTAAATATTAAATTTCTAACAAGAAATTGCATCTTATATCTTACAATATTTTTTTATAATACAATGAACACAACACCACATAATATATAAGATAAATTATCTAGGCCATCAAACCCCACTAATATATAGTAAAATCAATGCACTTGAAATTGTTCAATAAGAATAATGCAATACATATTTTAACCACAAAAAACATAGAAAACATCTATAATTAGTTGTTTTATCCTTCTTTAAGTATATTTTTATAAAAAAAGATAGGATACTATGAAAAAAAGATGTGAAGAAATTTAGATTGAAATTTTAAAATTTTATATTTAATTATTAAAAAATTATAAGAAATATTTAAAATAAACAAATAAAATAAATAAAATAAATAAATAAATAAAATAAAATTTAAATTGTGTTATTTAACTCTTAAGTGAAGGAGAATTTTAGATTGCAAATTTAAATTTATTATGGTTGATTATTAGAAAATTATAAGAAATATTTGTTAGTCTATAAATAAAAGAGTATTTAGATTATGTTATTTAACTCTAAGTTTGTATAAGTTGGTTAATTAATTTAATTGAAAGAAAATTATATAAAATTCTTATGTAAAATGGTTCAAAGAATATCATTAATCGTGAATAGAGTTCGATCATAAAATGTTAAAGAATTAAATATTCATCACATAGATAAATGGACAAGTCGATCTATAGCCACCAAGTATTTAATCTTATTAATTATTAAATTTCTACATGGGAACTTGATACCTTACAATATATTTTTATAATAATATGAACAGTAAATGACATAATATATATATTCAAGCCATCCAACCACACTACTATAAAGTGAAACTAATGCACTTAAAATTATTTAATAAAAATATTAATATTTATTTCAAAGGGGTCCATAAAAATAATAATAAACATTTATATCCATAAACATAAATATAAATTTTAACCATAAAAGACAAGGTATTACAATATATTTCTATAGAAAAGATAGAGTACTAGGTAAAAGAAAGATATGAGGGAAAAAATTTTATTACAATTTTAAATTTTTATGGTTAATTGCAACTTACAATATTTTTAATTGTTATATTATTTCAAAGGCCATAGTGGTATTATTATTATTATCACTATTATCATAGCAATCAATTTAAAAAAGGATTGAAAGTTAATAATTCAATTATATGATTGTATTTTTTTAGTTTTAAAGAAGGACTGGAAGTTAACAATTCAATTATATGATTGCATTTTTTTAGTTTGAATACTATTTTTAATATTATGATTTTTAAAATAAAAATAATAGTATTTTGATAATATTGGTAAAACAATATTTGAAGGGGCTCAAAATCCCTTTACATTAACATAAGACCATCAATGAATTAGCAAGATGATAACAAAATATTTGTAGTACATGAACCTACAACAATAACCAAAGGTTATAGATCCGTGATGAATAATTAATTCCTTAACTTTTTATTATCAAACACTCTATTCTATTCATAATTGAAAATATTCTTTGAACTCTAATTAATTTTATCTAAATTTCTTTCCATTCACATAAAGATAATAATAAAAAATAAAATACATTAATTAATTAACTTACTCAAAATTATTTTTAAATTTTTATTTTATTAAAACAATACATATAAATTTTATAAAATATAAATATTTACATTTATTAGCCGATAGGCTATTATAGGTGGGAAATCCCACCAGAATCGTCTATTGTCTGACACCGCCGATAAGTTTTCCGCTGCCGGTACATACTCCATTCACGTGGGAAGGTGGACAGAAGTATGGGTCTCACTACTCGCTGTTGTAAGTCAATTGGGTTCACCACATCTAACTTGCAGGCCTACAAACTTCGTCGTACAAGCTATAAAATCCTGAACTTCCATGGGATATCTGTAACTAGGGTGAAGGACAAAGGCATGGATAGGACGCCTTAGAAAAATGCGTTTTGGAGTGTGAGCTTCAGATTTGTGGGCGTGGTTTATAATGAAGGCTGGGCGCATCGTTTTCTTCTAACAACTGGGTTTATCAAGCCGTGTATTTGATGCAAACTGAGCAGAATAAGGAAAATCACGATTTACTGAGCAAGATGTCTTTTGAATAACCTCGTTTGCTAAGTCATGGCCACTCCTGGAGAGTTTAGAAACAACAAATCTCTTGTTTGTGGCTCTGGTCATGATAAAGAACTGATCGAAAAGGTGCAACAAGAGTCTAATGGTCTGCCACTAGCTCTTAAAGTAATTGGTAGCTCTCTGTATGGTGAGTCCGATAGTGTTTGGGAACGAGTTGAGAAAAGGCTTTCAGTAGGGGAACCTTTCAAGGATGACCACAAGGATTTCGTTCTCAATAAACTGAAAACAAGCATCGATGTGTTGGACGACATAGAAAAGCAGTGCTTCTTGGACCTGGGTGCATTCCCACAAAGAAAAGACATTCCTGCAAAGGCATTGCTAGACATTTGGGTTTATGTTCGTAGAATGAATTCGGACTAAGCCGATATGCTGTTATGGAAGTTTGTAGATCGCCATCTATTAGATTTGAAGAAGAATCCTGGGACTGCAGATAATACAGATGATTGCATGGATGCATATTCCTTCTGCCAACATGATGTAATAAGAGATTTGGCCCTGTATTTCATGAACCAGGACAATAGTACTCAGTGTAGGAGGCTATTTATGCCTAAAATGGAAAAATTGCTTTCCCTCAGAGTGGGAAACAGATAGAGCTCTTTCATCTAAAGCCCAGATTGTTTCCATTCACACGGGGGCAATGAAGGACACAGACTGGCCCAAAGTGGAGTTCCCTGAGGTGGAAGCTTTGGTTTTATATTTCACTGCAAGTGAATATTGCATTCCAATGTTTTTGCACACAATGACAAATCTCAAGGTTATGATAATCCATAATAGTGACAGAGTAAAACGAAGCAAGCTCAGTGGAGTGCTTGGTTTTCAAGAACTTTCTCAACTTAAAGCTCTGCATCTTGAAAAGCTGATAGTTCCTGAGGAATGCAAGGTCTTGAAAAGTTTGGAGAAAATAAACATGAGTCTATGTGAGGGCCTTGGTAGGGATAAAACGTTCAACTTTCCTGTGCTTTTGGAATTTAATGTAGGCTACTGCATTGATCTTGAGGAGTTGCCAACAGGACTCTTCAATTTCCCTGAAAATATTATCAGTTACTCATTGCCATCGCCTTGCAAAGCTACCTGATGAGATGGATAAGCTTGAATCACTTAAGGAAATTAGATTGTGTGAATCTCTAGGCTTGGAATCCCTGCCATCCTCCATCTGCAGTCTTAAAAAACTAAAACTCTTTGACATCTCATCGTGCATACATTTGAAGGTGCACAGGGGAGCACGCGGTGAATTGAAAGAAACTCTTCAAACATTAGCTACACTGGTATCCCTTTAACGGGTAATTTGTGATAAGAGGAATGAGTGGCTGTTCAAAAGGAACTCCAAGACTGACCTTAAAGTTCAAACTGTTGGGGAGAAAGAACCCAATTTGGATTGGCTGGATTGGGAAGGGAGGAAACTAGAGTTTTGATAGGTACACCATACAATATGCTGTGTTGGAGGCTCTGAGCTGTGTACACTTTCTTATGAAATTATTTCCATTGGAGATGATGTTTATTTATGGGATGTATATAAAAAATATCAGTGAAAGAGATAATATTTAATCTGGTGGAATATTTCAGAATATGGAAACTTCTCTTCTTCTAATTTTTTTCTCTTTTAGACTTCTATTAGCCATTCTAGGATCTTCTAGAGATTCAAATGAATCTATAAATACTGTAATAACTCTACCTTTGATTATGAACAAGAAATTCGTCACATCCCCGTAAAAGACCCCTTAACATCGAGATGGAGGAGATTTCAATTTAATGCAACATGAGGAAGAACCAATGCTTGTTAGCGAAGAAAGGAGGGGATGGAAATAGATTAAATGCAGGAGACAAACACCAATAAATGAGAAATGGTGTAGCAGGAAAGAAGAGGACGTGGGTCAAAGAATTCGTGCAATTAAAAGGCACGGTGTCCCTTATTCTGAAAAAAATAAAGACTCATAGTATGGAGAGGATGGACAGCTCGCACAGGAGAGTTTGCCCGCAATCTCCAAAAGACACCTTCTTAGGCAGTTTGTGACAGATTTTTCCCTCGGGATGAGAGTAACATAGGCTGGAGAATACTTTATGAAGAAGAATTGTATGCAAAATAATAGATAGAAGGGAGAAGAATAGGAGAGGAAGGGCGCACGGGAGTAGAAGAAGGGGAGAAATTGCGCAAGAGAGGAATAAAAGAAAAGGTTTTTGGGTAGTTGAAGACACGTTTTCAGACAGAGTGTAAGGTAAGAAAATACAGAGGGAAGTCTAGGTTGGAGAAAATGCGGAAGAAAAGCAGAGAGAAGGGGGCAGTAAAAAAAGAAAATTTGGGAAAGAACAGAGATGATTCAGAGGCAACATAGTAGAGAGAGAACACAAGGGATGGACCATATTTGGCAAGCAGCGTGGGAGAGAAGGTCGTAGCTCTAAAACCCCGATATTTTTATATCTACATTTCATTTATTGTGAATAAGTTGAAGCAACAGCTAACTTGAGCCGCTTGGGAGCCACCGTGAAGCTCTGTGAGTTGGAGGTTTAAGCTTAGTTGGCTTAAGACAACATGCCAATACTGTGGATTTAGCATTAAAAAGCTTGATTTTGGTTTGAGATAATCAGAAATGGAAAATAATGAAATGCTGATGGACTTATCTGAAGCAAAAACAACCCAATTTATAGAGCGTGGAGTTTTGTTGAGTGGTCACCATTGAGAAGTCGATCATCCTATAGCTAAGTACACTCATCACATCTATTATTTCTTGAATTAGTGTTTGATTTTATATTACTCTTATTGTGAAAAAAAGGGGTTTGAGAGTAAGGATATAAGATTATGTTGGTGAAGAAGGGTATTATTGGGAATTAACTCTTTAAGGTTAAATTGTTTTATCTTATAAATAAAGTTCAAAAAGTTTGTATGTCTTATTTTAATTGGTTATATGGAATAAGGTGGCTTGGAGTTTTGAATTAAATCTATAAACCTATTTATATATTATGAGTTAGGAACACAATTAATGATCTGAGTTTTAGATTGAGGTTGATACTTCAATCATGGTGTGTCCTACAAAATTCTGGCTAAAGTTCTTGCCAACCAAATAAATTTGTTAGCAACTAGGATTGTGAGACTTGAACAGACATGTTTTATTCAGGTAAGTTCATTGTGGACAATAGGACAACAGAATCAACAAGAAACAATTCCATTATGTTACATTCAGCTACAAGGTATATCATTAACCAGCAACAACTGTACTTAATCCAATCGACCTTTTAAGTTACAGGGCTTCTTCCACTGTACAAAAAATAATATGTTGTGAAACCATTTAGCATAGCATACTGATTTAAATAAAGTTCCATTTTTTCATATTCAAATCTTCTCGTATCCCACCATCAATTGACTTTTACTATAAATATTTAGTCTTAAGAAAGGCAATTAACATTTTCTTGTGCCTTTTTCCCCTGCCCTTCAATATATTGCCATAGTATATCCTGCTATCGGCATAACCATTGCAGCTCGTTGAGGTGCAAGCGCTAGTATATACACTTAATAATAATCACTTACACAATTTTAATTATTATAAGTAATATACTTAAAAATAAATATTAAATTAAACAATTTTAATTTCAATTTAACACAGGCGCGTAACAGTTATTAGCGAGCAACGCATATATTATATGTGCATGTAAATACAATAAATATAGATTCTAACCCTGCCAGATTGCACAGGCCCATTGGCATCGATGTAGCATGCGCATGGCTTCCTCCATGGCTTTTGTAGGCTGGATAACCATTGCCAGGATTTTTCGCTTCAATCAGAATCACATCAGCATGTTTACATTGGATAACCTCAACATGCAAAGATAAAACTTTTTTCCATTGACGATCGCATCTAAACGTTTTAGGCAATTCACATTAAAAAATTTCCAAATAAATTTTAGATCTCATTGAAAATCAATTGTAAATATTTTTGTGTGAGTTGAACAAATGTTTGCTCAATCTTTTATGGTGAGGAAGATACACAACAAGGATGAAGACTATTCTTCATATAAATCTACTGAGTTCCATTTCTTATACAAATAATGTATGGGAAGTACATGTTTTAGGCATAGATTTAATTTATTAGTGAAACAATTTAATTAATCAATGATATCATAAATAAAATATTTTTATTCATTATATGTCATAAGAAAAAAGAGAAAATAGCTTTTCATTTGAATGAACTCATTTACATAAATATAAAGTCAACATCAATTTTGTAGGTAAAATTAAGTGTAGGTTTTTTTAGAGAATAAAGTATAAATTGATGTATTACTAGCATTTAAGCTAGAGTAGCATCATAGGTCATTTGAAAGGAAATAATCTTTCAAGATAATCATTATAACTATGTAATTTTTCCACCTTACATTATCTATAATATTTTACATTTAAATTAGGGGATTAATAATATTTTCCTTTTTTTAGTCATGTTATATGTAGACATGTTGAAAATTGACCATCATCATTATTGACTGTTTAAATTCTATAATTGATTAAATAAAATCTTAATTGTTCAATTAGTTATCCTATTTTTGTCCTCTAATTAATTAAATAATATTTTATTATCTATTAATAAAATCACTATGCATCCAATATCCATGCATGCTTACTCCTAGCCTAAATCACTTAATCATCTTCCTCTTCTACAATCCACCTTATATAAATAAATTCAATTATTTATTTAACTAAATATTGTATTTATTTACCTAAGTCCCCCATCCTCACCCCTTAAATTAAATATTTTATTTATTTATTTATTTGACTATTTTTTACACTTTTTATTAAGCGGGTTAAAACCCATTAACCCCTTAATCCCCACTTGCACAACCAAATCCTTGTGAAACCCTTTCAAATCCCCCACATCCTTCAATCTATACAAAGTCATGGATATTTTGTACACAAGGAATGGGCCTCTGTACATGTGACATGGTCTTAGTACCAAGTCACATAGGACAAAGGACTTTCCCATCCCTTAAGGGTACTTCAAAGTACCCCTTCCATCTTGTCCACCTAATATTTCTAAGGAGAATCTCCACCTTTATTTCCTCCTCAATCCCTCTCTCTCCATCTCATCTAACCAAAGGAGGAAATTTTTCCTTCTATCATCTTCCCATGGCTCTCAATCATTATGAGTCATTGATCCCATATTTTAATCCTAATCATCCAAATTGATACCCAAAATTCTCTATATTGGATGTGATCCTTTGTCGTGTCATAACATCTTCAAATGCAACCTTATGCTATTGGAAAGAATACTCAAATATCAAGATCCTTGAGCACAACCACCTCATTTTGGTACAACAAGGGTTAATTTTTTTATATCTTTTATTTTTTCATCATGTTTTGTTAACTCTTATGCTTAATCATGAGTGTTTCTTAGATTTTGGGTAGAATATGTTAATATTAGTGTAGCTTTCTCTTTCATTCTCAAAATTTTGTGTTACACACATCTTTGGTGATCATGATGGGGTCTATGTCCCTCTTACTAACCTCTTTTTGTAACTTCTAGCTATTTTATGTTCATAGGTTATATTTTGGAGGTAATATCATGTATATTGGAATGTGTCTCACTACATAATGGTTCCATCCCAAAGCATTCCTAATGTGTTTTATCATTTAGCTTTTAGTTTTTTGAGAAAGGAAGATTTTCACAACCATTGTGTGTGCACATTATAATATCTTTTCTTATAGGTTTATCATTTTTAAAGATTCAATGCATTCCAATGTACAAGCTCTAGAAATCATTGTATGCATTTCATTCTTTTAAAAGCACTTTTCTTGTATTTTGACTAATCTTTCTCTCATTTTTTATGAAAAATCCTTTTGTAAGGGTACATGCTACCAAAATCATCATTCACTCTCTATGCTACAATTGAAAAACTTATCTAAAATCAATTTTTGAAATTGAAATTGTTTCTATGTAGGATTTATATTTTGACACATCTATGTACAAACTAGTGTATCTATGACTTGTTTCAATGGTTCAATCATCAAGTATAGTTTTTTCATTTTTCATATTTTGGTGTATGTGTCTATATTTCAACATATGCACTTTTTTATTTCAACATTTCTATCATTTCCCAACTTATTGACATCTAACGAAATCAGTGTGGTTCATTTATTACTTCTAATAATTATTATTGATCATTTTATTGTCTAAGCCCTTATTTATGTAGCCTGTAATATGTTAGGACCACCTTTTGAGATTTATATTTTCATAATTTTTTGACATGATATCATCCATGTGATGAATTATTTTTATAATATTAGACATTATACCCTTGCACTTGACCTTGGTTTGATGGTATGCTATATGTGTAGGGAAATTATGATTATAATTATCATGATGTTTATGAGAATGGATAGATTAATCAAATTATTCCCCTTCTTATGTGATTTATATATGATTATTTTAATTCATGATTTATTTTTATGATATATTAGGTTATATTGTGAATTGAAAGAATATTCAAAGTAGACTCCTAGAATTATATTCATGTATGGAATTAAATATTTTAATATATGATTAATAGAATTAATTGATTTAATTTAATGTTGATTCAAACATATTTTAATTTATTGTTGCTTCAACTATGATTTCCATTATGATGTAATAAAAATTGTAGTTGAATGTGTAAGGATTAATTGCACTAGTAAAAATTAGGAGGTCACATGGAAACACTATATGTGATTAACCAGTAAATTTTGACCCTGGTCTATATGGAAGGACTAAGGTCTTTTGTGATATGGAATTAATCTTTCTTGATGTGAAATTGGTCTTTCTACATGCTATGAAATTATTGCATTGTTGTGTGTGGAATTAAATTTTGTTAAATAATTATGTTGGGAGGGTCAAGTAGATGAAGAGAATGTTAACCTATGTGTTGATTTTTGAATTTATATTTTTGGGATTTCTAAAGTGGTCTAAAATTGGTATTTTCGTTTTATTCTATCATTTCTAGAGTCTTAGGTCATAATCTACTACTAGGGGTTGGGATCATTTTGAAATGTATAAATTAAGTATATCTAGAATTTTTACATGTTTTCCCATGTTTTCCTTGGAAGTGACAAAATTTGGGATTTTCAAGTCAAAGATAAGGTTATTAGCATTCCATGGCCCACTTCTTAGTGGTGATACATGGAAGCTCCTTTAGATGGAAAATATTCCCATTATCGTTTTCTACAAAAATGGGAGAACAACTGGAAGCTCTTGAGGATGATGAGTGGTCTCAAGAATTTTCTCACACATGCATGTGCAAATGGCTAGGGATGTTCTTAGAGATTGAATGTGACACATGAAATGAGGCAGAGATTAAAAATTCTATTTAATCCCCCTTTGTGAATAGGGAAATGATTTTATTGATCATTTTATAAATCATTGAGTTTAGAGAGAGTTTATTCAAGAAGATTGTGAAGAGCTTGTTGGAGAAGAGGAGACCTTGAAAGAATTAGCTTTTGAGCTTCATCAACCTATCAAATATTTGAAATCTTTGGAATGCATGCTTCTTGGTTTTCAATGCCATATTTTTATATGAAAAACTTGTGTGTTCATGTGAGTGAAATGAGTTTTATGTGCCATTTTTTTTGTAGTATTTTCCTTCTTATGTTATGTTATATTTTTTGGGTGGGTATTATTTAGGGTAGGATCTCCCAATAGTTTGAGAGTACCTAATGTAATGAGGTAGAGTTAGTAGGAATATCCTAGGGAATATTTGTAGGGTATGAGTACCCATACATTATTGTGGCTTTGAGAATTGATTGGTGTGTTTTGTTGAGTTGGAGAAATGAAATAAGTTTGTGAAGATTTGATGAGGAGAAAATTTTGAGAATTTTTTTATGATAATAGTCCTCATAGAGTGTAGTTCCAACTCCCATTAATGTGATTTTCATCATAAAATTGATCAATGTGTAGGGAAACTTGGTTTTCATTGGGTGATTTATGAATTTAATGGTTGTGAAAAATGAGGTTATTATTTTTTATGGCTTGTGTTATCTTGAATCTAGTTATCCTTTTGACCTCCAATCTTGGAGGTGGACTACTTTCAGTCGTATGGTTGAGAGGTTAGCTCCCATTGGGATTTGGAAAAACATTCTTGTTGTTTATTATGTAGGTTTTTTTGATTATTGTGGAGAAATACTATTATATTGGAAGATCATTACCATCCTTGTGAAATTTTGTGTTCAAGTTGTGATAAAAAAACCCATGAAAACTGTTCTTGTAAAAGTTATTAGTGGTAGTTGGGTATGTTTTTTTATACTTGTGGAACCTTTGTTGTGTTAAGTCTCCCTATATATAATGTAAGAGATAAATTTGTATTTCTTTTTTTTGTAAATAAGATGGCTCTACTATTAGATTTCCTTTTGAATTTATTTTGCAAGTAGTATGGGAAAGCATTGTAAAACTCTGTTAAATTCAATTATTCTAATATATACATGCCTTGTAGGAATGTGAATAGTTGTATTAAATACTTTTTCAGTGTGTAATTTATTTACAAATGAAGTAGTTTTGCATGTTATAATGTAAAGATATGGATGATCCAACAAAACTGGTTTACAATTATATTGAGGAATGAAAATTGCAAAAATGCTCCCAAAAACAAAAATTCAAGTTGTTAGGAGTTCACTCGAAGGGGGATGTTTGAGTGAACCCATTTTATAAGATAGGTTCACTTGAACCACTTTTGGTGGGGTTTCTCTTATGAAATAAAGGAAAATGGAAGAAAAAGGGGGGTTCGCTTGAACTACCCTTCTAGTGAATCTCCTTCGCTCGAAGGGGATTCAAGTGAACCCCCCTTTTTTTCCCTTCTCCCCCTCTTCTACCAAATTTCTACAAAATTTTTCCTTTTGAAGCTTGAGTTGAGGATGAAAATGGAGGAAACTTCGCAGACCCAACTAGATGATGCTAGTCCTTGGAATGAGCTATCTGTTGAATATAATTTTATATATTTTGGGTTTTTTTTGGTCAGTAATAGGATTTTGTATTGCTTGAAAAAAGATTACATTGTTTCCTTCAAATATTTCATCAACCATCCAAAAAAATCCTACAACTAAAAAGTTTTTTCACCAAAAGAATATTAACATGCTTAACATCTGAAATAGTAACCCTACCCACCTAAGACTAGTTCAAAATCTATCTGGAACTACCTTACATACATCCACATATGCTTCAATCAGTCATTTTACCCTTCACACTATAATCTAAATACATCCTCAATAGGGTTCAACCCCCAACAAACCAAAAAGTAACATAATAGTCATGCATTACTTTTACAAAAACTTTAAGAGAGCTACATAATTTAACTCAAGTGCTACCCATTTTCGGTCCAAATTTTCTTGTTGATTTCTCTCCTTCCACGCCTGTTCCCAAAGTTCTATCCACCCAATGTCCCTTCACCCATTCCTGCCAAGAGATCTGTGGCTTTCCCAAACTGAAAGTCTGCCCTTCTGCACCTCCTCCAATGGAAGTGACCATGACAAAGCAGCAACACAGTGCAGCCTGTTCTTTTTTACCCAGTCTGATAGTCAAAAAAAGGTTTTTAGAGGAGATTCTCAGACGCACCCAACATAAGCAAATTATCTCTTTTAATTTGAATTTAATAAATAATTAATATTATTTATTTCTATTAGAATTATGACTAAAGTCCCTGATCGAGTAATACAATAAAACATCTATAACTTTCTAACGCAGATCACATTTTTTGAATCTTAAAATATGTGTCACATTCTATTTCACATACTATAGGATTAAAAACAAAAATTCACCATGAAGCCTTGGACCCAAGTTAAGGTGGTCGTGACATACAAGTTTTTTTTGTGTTGTATAAAACCATAATTAATTATTTACTTGGAAAAAATTACATAAAAAATATATCATACATTCTGACATGAGTCCCCTACTTATATATAAAAATATTATAAAAAAAATATTATCATTTTATTATGGTTATGGTGTACCTATTAGACACCTATACTCTTTTATTTTTTCCCTAAAATTCTAAGTAAGTACTCAATGCATTGGGCCTCAAATTTTCACCAAATAGATTTTTATTTTAAATAAAACAGGTTTAGAAACTACATTTAATTTTCTTTATCTGTATTTCTGCATATTTTTGAAGACAGGATAACTTATTCAAATTTTTACGCCAAGTTGCTCTGGGGACATCATTTTTTCTACTTAAGGGCCTATTTTTTCCATGATGATCCCTAGGTATACCCTAATGCATGAAAGGAATGCATGCTTATGACCCTTCCAATTCCTCATTCTCAATACCTTTCCGGATGTCCAAACCTTCTCCTAGAATTTCCCATTCTAGTACTGATTCCAATCCTTCCAAAAAGTCTTTATGCACAATCATTTCCATCACTTCTCTCACTGTGCTTATCGATTCTCCTAGGTCCAAACCACATGCTACTATCAAAGAATATACATCCATATTCATCCTATATCTATGCCTTAAATTTCCAAAGGATTTCCCCAAAATCATTCGTACAATTTGCACCAATCTCCCATCAGTGAATAAGAATATTCCCATTAATCTATGCTCAAAGGAATCACCATAAAATGGATTTAGTTGCCTCCTCGACTGAAGAGTGAAATTGGCCTCCATTTGAACTTTGTTGTAATAATGTCACCACCACAACCACACTTTCTTTGTGCCTTCTTCTCCATACAAAACTTCAATAATTTCATCAAAAGTTGAGGGCCGAGAGGTAATGAAATTCTTAACGCAACACACACTATTCTTAATTACCACTCGTACTGGGGATGCCACCACCAACCTCCGCATCATTCCTCCAATCATGTCAACTTACTTCAATTTTCCCTCAAACTCACTTAATTAATGTCGCATCCTTGACATATTTACTATCTCAGTCCATTAAAACCACATTTCTTAAATCTTCTATTCTTAATTCACCAACCTCTCTAAAATTTAAAGCCCATTTCAACAAGATCTCGGCCTCCGAATAAATTGAATGTGCCATGCACCTATCTCCCCTTTCATTATTTCTTGAACAATGATGAGTGAGTCACCTTCTAAATGTATTCTTGAAGCTCCCAGTTTCTTCCCAAGTTTAATCACTAGTAATGCTGCTAAGGCTTTGGCAATGTTATTTGTTCTTTCCAATAGCTTCTATGCCCCAAATTCTATTGCATTCCCTTCCTAGTCTTGAATGATGAATCTTGCACCTGATGGTTTAAGATTACCTTTTGATGCACCATCAAAGTTTACTTTCCACCAACCTTACCTTGGATTTTCCCATGCAACCACCATTGACACCTTTGCAGCTGGTTTAACCCAACTTGGCCCCTTAATGAGAAATTTATATATTTTGGTTTTATTATGTATTATTTTTAGTTTAATTAAACATAGGTTTTTCATCAAAAATTAAGCTCTCTATTCTGCACATGTGGAAAAATAACAAATTATCAAAAAAAAATTCTAAAAAATATCTATGCACTAGATATTGATGTCCTTGATCCAACAAAAAAAATTGAATTTTGATACATACAAAAAAAGTTATGTTGTAGCAAGTAAACCTATGTCTGAATTGTAACTGGTCTAACTTCAAAACTTAATTAAGAAAAATTATTCAATAAAACACTATGAAACCAATTGCATTCACCAGATATCATAGTTACGAATCTAAATTTGAAAAATAAAAGAACTTTATCCTTCATAGAAAAAAGTTGTGTTAGCAAGTACATGCCACTCTTTAAAAATGGTGTTTATGTTAAAAACTAGTTTTCAAAAGAGATGGAAAAAGAAATGCAATTTGATTCCAAAATTTATATATATATATAATCTACAAACAAAATGTCACAAATCACTAGTTTGCATCATCTTCAAATTCCTCATGGTTTAGCAGCTATAGGTGCCCGGAAGTGAGGATTTAGTTAATTTTTTTTAGTTTAATGTCTAGTTTTGCTACAATTATAAACTAGTATTGTGGGATCACCCATATGAATATTTTTATTACTATCTATTTATATGAAGAAATAAATTTTGGAAATTATAGTTCTCATATTGTCTAAGTAAATGAATTGGTTTTGTTATAGTATTTACTTCTTCCTCTTAGTAAAGAAAACAATTTGTATCCTTGAAGTTATCTTTTGTTGTCATCCTCTTCATTTTTGTAATTAGCGATTTCAGTTAACTCCTTATCATTGAACCAATATAAAAAAAGCATATATTTAAATATATATTACAAGAATATATATATGTTTATCTATATGAATGTAAATCAAGAGTATTATCTCTTATTAATCATAAAATTAGGTAACACCTTCTATTTATAGTTTAAGATGATATACATTTTTATAAATTATTCCCTACATAGAAAAAGGAGAAAATAATGATATGTATACTTGTCCATATTGAATATATGGTAGGTGAATAAATCCTAAATTTTATGTACCCTTGTATAGATTAAGGAAACATATACTATAAACTATGAGTTATATATATACACACTAGTGATAAATTTAAGAAACCTCCCTCAAAAAAGATATAAAATCATGGTGAATCTTTCATTTTCTTAGGAAAAATATTAATTTCTTTTGGTGAATCTTTCCTTTTTTTCAAAAAAATAAATAAATTTATTGGTGATTTTTTTACATCACTAAAATTTTGTAGAAATTTTTGGTGAATCTTGAAAAATAATAGGAAAATGCATAAATTATGATGGTGAATCTATTCAATCTAAACAAAATTTTCATGGAAAAGTAAGAGCCCAAGGGTGGAAATTATCAATGGGTTTAAGGGGTAGACTATAATATTTACTTTCCACCATTGGTTTAAATTTAAAATATAATCTAACAATCCTCATTATTTTTTGCAAGGAAAAATGTACCCATGATCTGTAATTATCATGGGGAGCCTTATTACTTTTGGATAATTTATCTAATGCCCCTCATTGTATTATGCAAGGTAAAATGTACCCACGATCTATAATGCTCATGGGACCCAAAATTTATGGGGCCCATGAGCATTACAGATCGTGGGTACATTTTACCTTATGGAATCCAATAAGGGCCATTAGATTATATTGTAAATAAATGGTGGAAATTAACGATTGGGAATATGGCTCTAAAGAAATTAATAATTATGATTTACTATTAGTGAATTAATATAGATTTCTACTATAATTTATAAAGTTTAGCTGAATATGATCTAATCATGTATCAAATATTGTGGTGAATTTTTGAGTTATTTTTTTAATAAAATAAATTCTTTGGCAGTTTAAATAATACTATAATAAAATTTTGTAAAAATGTGGTGATTCAAGTCACATTGTAGCCTAAACTATTAGCCAATTTTGGATTCCCAAATTTCAACTATTAACCAATTGAAAAATATTAGCCACTAAAAAAATCACTGATACACACACAATTGAATATAAATGTATTATTGGGTGGATCTTATTTTTATTTTAATGATTGTAATTGGTAAAGAAAACAAAAAATTGTATATAAAATAAATTAATTACTACTTGGGCTCATAGAGTGTTGCCCCATCATGGGAGCCACAAACCCTACAAGGGTCACAATGTCTCATAGGGGGTTCAAACTCTCCATTAAACTTTGCAGTTAGATTTATTAAAAAAAATATTTTTAATTCCTCAGAAGTACTTTGGAAGGAAAACCCATGTGGGGTTCCCTTTGAAAAAGGGAATTATTAATAAATGAGGGGTACTAGGTGGGTAGAAATTTAAGGAAATGGGTTGACCTTTTCCTTAATCATGGATTAGGGAATGTGCAAATGGTTAGAGGTAGATTAGGTAGGGATTAGGATTAAGTCTATGTGATTAGAAGAAAGTGGAAAAATATGGAAGATGTGACATTTGAAGAGAGAAAATGGGGAAATAAATAATTTTGTTTAATTCATGTAGAGAGATATGATAGCCAAATTAAATAAATAGAAATATTCATTTAATTTTGGGGAGGAAAGGGGTAAAGTATGGTAAGAAATTGAAATAATTAAATACTTTAGGTCTTAGGAAGAATTAGGGGATACATAGGTAATATTAATTAAATAATAAAATTATTTAATTAATGTCTAAATGATGGGAAATTAGATGAAATATGGGATAAAATTGACCAAATGCAAGTGATCAATTTTAGGTGTCTACATGGGGAATGATATTTTTTAAGGCCTATAGGTTTTAGCAAAGGAGAGGGATATTGCTCACCTACAATTTTTTTATGGCACTTTATTAATTGGTGAAGTCATGACGAAGGAGGGTAGAGAAATTGTACACATATTAGAGAACCTTGAGAAGGGAGTAGGGTAGAAGGTTAAATACCCTCTTATGGATTTTATTTATAAAACATTATTTGGAATGTCTTGAGATCTAAGGGATTTTTGGGTTGAAGGTGGATAAATTTCCTAGTAGATATCTAGGGATGCCTCTAATTGATAGGTTGGATTTTCAATTGGAATATAAATTTTTGGTAGAATCTAGGGTAAACTTGTTTCCTAAAAGGGGAGATAGTAGTCCTTAGTTTGTAGGATTAATCTCATTAAAACTTATTTTCTTTTAGTTCCAATTTATTTATGTCTATCTATCATATTAATAGTAGGGTGGAAATTTTGATTGAAAATACCTTGAGGAATTCTAGATATGATGTGACATATAGGAAGCTCAAAATAAATTATTTAGTGAAGTGGGATGATGTGTGTCACCTAAATAAAGATGGAGGTATGTGATTTAGATAGTGTAAACATATGAATATGCCTCTTGGGTTGAGATTAGTTTGGAAGTTATATTGAGAGTTTAAAAATGAACTTTGGGGCCATTGAAACTATTTTAAAGAGAGGATTGGCCTTCCCCTTGGTTCAGGCATTTATAACTCCAGGTTAGAATTTTTTATTACTATATTTGGCTAGATGTTAGGAAAAGGTGATACAATTTAATTTTAGAGATATTTTTAAATCAATAGTTCTACACTTATTGATATGGATAGAACTTTAGGCCTCTAGCTAGTTATTTTGAAAAATTAGCTGGGAGATGGGGGGTTCAATGGTTATTTGAGAATTGGGGGGTCATGTAGAGTGGTTGAATTTGGTTCCCCTTGTTATTGATTTAATCTTTTAGTGAAATATTCTAAATGTTTATCTTTATAAATGACACATCCCTAGTTTGCAGAAGGAAGATTATATTACTTGGGATAAGAGTAAGAGTGGTAGTGTTATGTCTTGAGATGACTATCTCCTCCTCTCTAAGATGGATCTAGGGATGATATTTTTCTTATTTCTAAAATTTGGTTGCATTGGGGTCTCTATAAATATAGTTTTTTCCTTTAGATTATGGGAAATAGATGGGTTCTTACTTGGGATAGAATTTAGAAGCTCAGCTAAAGATGGCATATGCAAGTGTGTGCTTTGTTTCTCGAATGAGGAATCTAATGGCCATCTCTTCATTCATCCCATCTTATCTATATTTATGGTCATGGTTTTCACATATGGGGGATTTTCTAGGTTATTACCATGAACATTAGAAGTCTAGCATTGGGATTAAACCTTATGGTTTTGAGTAGGGTATTTTGTACGTTTGGGATTTTTTTTAGCCTTGATTGTATCACATATTTAGATAAAAATAAATGGATGGATCTTACAAGATATGATGATTTTATTGAGATACTTCAAGATTCATTTGAATATTTTATGAAGGAATTGGGGGATTGCTATCTTGAGATGGATTGGACTCTTAGGTTAGAGGAAAGGGATAATATAGTGGCTTGGTTCCATTAATAAGATGGAGTTTCCTTGATAAGGGATGGATAGTAACTAGTTTTGATATTGTGGCTAAAGGAAATCCTAGTGCTATTGGAGGGGGTTGTATTTTTATAAATTATCATGAGAAACCTCTTAGCATATTGGCATATAATTTTGGGGTGGATTTTGATAACATGGCCAAAGCTCTAGATATTTTTTGTAGAGGTTGAGTATTACAAAGGAGAAGGGATGAGAGTTCCTATATGTGGAAGGGGACTCTAGGATTGTGATTGATATTTTGAAAGGAGGATACTGTAGTAATTAGATTTTAGGCACTTTCATTTCTAAGGCTAGGGTGATCACTAGTTCCTTTGATAAGATCACATTCAATCACATTGGTAGGTCTAGCAACATTGTGGTTGACTAGGATACTAATATTGGATTTGATCTATCAAAGTGAAGGAGTTGATGGCTTATAAAATTTGGAGTGAATTCTTTCTACATAGTATGCTTCTACTCCTTACAATGATGCTAGTGTGTTATGACCCAATAAGGGGCAGGGAAGGGGCGTTGTATGTTATGATCTTGTTAGATCCTATGTGTGTTAGATGAGATAATACTCTCATTTGAGGTAGATACATTAATGATTATTATCTTTTGACAATAATAGTGTAATTCAAGACAAGTTTTTTTATTCATTTCTTTGAGTTTGATCTCTAGAAGGTAGGTTCTCTAGTTACTAGATGGTGTTTGGTTTTAGGGCTTAGCATGGGAGGTCCTAAACTCATGTTGAGGTGGCCAAGAATGCCTCTTTGAAAAATAAAGGGGGATTAAGGAGGAGGTGATAGTACTATAGTGAAGAGATGATTGCAGACTTTATGGCATGTTTGGGGTGGAAAATCAAAAATATTGATCTATGGCACTAGGTGGTTCATATTTGGGAGTTGGTAAAGGATCTAGATTAGGCTCGGGTTGTGTGAGTATTCAATTTTCCATGACCATTTTTTTGATCCAATTCATATACATGGGTAGATGATCTTTTTTGATGAGAATACATTATTTAATTAAGCCTCTTTATTGTCAAATGCCATTGGCTCCTTCCTCCTTGATGGTGATATAGAATATGTAATTCACTAGGCTAAAGTGTATCTCAATAATGTTTTAGACCATTTGCATGTGATGAAATGAAGGTAGATTGTCCTATAAAGGTTTGAGGAAGCTATCACTAAGAGTGCAAAGGTATCTATTTTGGTGAAGGTTATTCCTACATTCTCTAGACAAGTATGTGGAGGAGGTTGTAGTCTCTCCTCTAGGTGAGGGTTCTTCTTGTGCTACTTGTAATAATTTAAATTGTAGTGTTAAAAATTTGGGTGGTGGGCTAAGGCTTGTGTATTTCCTTGTCCCTCGATGGAGTGTTCTCTTTTCTATGTATATTGGTTTGATTGTTCTTGTTCAACTATTTCCTAGTTTTGTTTGAAAGGATTATGGATATGGTTTTTTGTGTTGTAGTTTTTGAGGTTGGGGGCATTGTCTAGTTTCTATTATACTTTATTACTATATTATATAAATATAAGACTATTTTATATATTTCTACTCTTGCATTGATATCCCATTGATTCCATGGTTTAGAAGGTAGCTATAGACGTAGTTTCCTTTGACAATGACTTCCAAAAGATAATCCCTTTATTTCTAAATAATTCATAAATCCCAACCTAAATTACAAATAAAAGATTAAAATAGAAAAAAATAATTGTATAAAATAAATCATGTCATACTGATTAGACACTGAAAAATAAATTAACATAAAATAAATACTAACAATTTATATACCAAAAATATTCAATACTAATAAATGTAATATTTTAATTGTGTTTATCCTCCCCAACATATAAAATGAAATACAATACTTACAAAATAAAATTTAATATGGAACGTTCAAACTTTCTAGCAAGACCGACTTCCCCTGACTATGGCCAGGATTCACGGACGGAACGGTTATGTGGGACCTGCTATTACAATCTAACATAATGCCCACATGACTAGATTCTTTAAGATCATTACTGCGGACTTTGTTACAGGCATTAACGAGTTTTCTAACAAAAAGATAAGGCATTTTCAAACAATGTTCACTTACTTAGACGATGACGTGAAAAAGTAGTTGTTACTAACCTTATAACACCAAAACGACAAACGTAATAGCATTAGTTGGGTTGAGTTATAGATTTCTTGTTTTTATGTTATCCAAAATTTTGTAATGTTTTATCTTTAATAAATTAAGATGTATAGTAGGTATATTTACTAATTGCATAAAGTGTAATTGCTATAGTAGTAGATACTGCAAGTTAGTTTTTATATATAGTTGTAGTTATTATAGTTATTAGTTGATTAATAGAAGTTCTAAAATAGTATTGGAGGAGGGAAAGACAACTTTTATATATTGTATATATCATTATAATATTAGATTTTATTAAATAGATTTTTTTTAAAAATTTTTTTATAAATATTTTGGTTGGGGATTAGGGACCCTATCAAGATCTGGGTAAAGTCCGTAAAGTTTGTATATGTCTTAGAGAGTGAAACAAAGACAATTTATACATGCCGAGTGAGGGAGGCAAATTATAGGGGCAACCTTGTTCATAATAATGAAACTAACATTGATGATCGATCCTCTGCCAACCCCCCAACTCCACTACTTATGTGTCACCACTTGGTTGCCTAATGTGCTAGCCCCTTATCAGGTGTATCAAATAGAATTATTAATATAGAATCATCATAAACTCTTTTAAGATGGGTTTGTATGAATCGTAGAATGCCTTCAATTATATTAATAGATATACATATATATTGAGTATTATTAACACACAAAAGTTCAAGATTTGCATGTTTTTAGAAAGAAATATTATAAACTCAATTCTTTGACTCTTGTGTTTTTATATTTGTATTATATTAGTTTGAGTCCATTACAACCTTCTCTATACATACACATTGAGTAGTAAGAATGGTAACATAGTATAGTAACAATATATAACTATTTAAATACATAATTAAATGACTAAATTTATCATTCATTTAATATAGAATATTTACTCATCTTCTATTCATCAAAAAATGAGAGAAATTTGTGTTTCATAAAGAATAAACCTACTATTTAAGGAGAAAAAAATACAATGAGTCAGCTATTCTTTGTGCTATTGCTTTCTTCAATAAAAAAAAACTACTATTTACGACATGATAATATCTCATACTCCATTACCTTATTAAGCTATATTTTCTCTTATTATAATACCCAAATAAGATTTATATTCTTTGTTTATATTTATATAATAAATACTCAAATTGAAAATAGATTAAACATATGTAGAAACTTTAAGAGTGTCCTATTTAATAAAAAATAAAATTTTGTATCATGTACTAAAGCATGACACAAAGAAAATCTCTTCTACTAGAGATATGTAAAAAAATAAAGATTGAGGAATGAATTTGGATAAATAAAGAAAATTAAGTTTTTAATATTTATAAATTATCTTGACTTATTATATGTAGAATAAAGGAAAGTTTAGGAACAATGTCAAATAATGTGATTTTAAAAATAGATTAAGGTCTATTTCATAAACAAATTAATCATGTGGAAATATTATTTTCTTTACAATTTTGCATCTTTTAGACACAACTAACTTATATTGTTCATTAAATTTTATCAAGTACACCTGCACTATAATTGAAAACAATTCAATTTTTTTCTATAGATCATTGATTCAAAAGAACATTAAATTTTTAGAGTAATAGCTGTGTTAAATAGACAAAAAATAAATAAAAATCCTTCTAAAATAAAAAAAATAAAAAATTTATTATTAGTTTTATTGGATTATTCAATTCTTTAAAATTGATTGTGCTTGTAAGTGATCATCTTCTTGTTTTTATAAAGTAACATATGAGCTATCTTTTGTGTGTACATATTTTTGATATGTGATATGTGAAGGTAGGTCATGTACAATAATCTACCCTCAATATATCTATGAATGTGAGTCTTTAGCAATCAATATTGACAAAATTAGATTGTAATATATCTTTTGTAAGTGATCATCTTCTTGCTTTTATAAAGTAACATATGAACTATCTTTTGTGTGTACATATTTTTGATATGTGAAGGTAGGTCATGTACAATAATCCACCCTCAATATATCTATGAATGTGAGTCTTTAGCAATCAATATTGACAAAATTAGATTGTATGAAAATTAGATTTTAAATTTCTTTTTAAGTTTATATTCTAATTTTTTTATAGAGTATGATAAATTTTTAATATTAAATTGTTAAAAGAAAAATTAAAATGAAGAAATATTCTCATGGTTGAGTATGGACCATAAGTTTCAAGATAGATATATTTTGATAGTAATACATTTTTTAAAATAAGAAGTGATGAAATGTTTTATTCTAAAAGTCTCACATTTGTACTACAATATTTATTCAATAATAACATGCAAAACACAATTATGACATGAAACATAAGATGTATAAAAACTATATAATATTATTGATAAATTTAGGACTATCTTAATTTTTATTATATTGTAAATATATACTAACATAAATTCATTCAAGATAATTTTCTCTGATAAAAGATGTCAAGTAAATAAATTTTCTTTGATCATAAAATATCAAACTATTGGTTTTCTTTTTGTACATTATTTTTGAAGGGAACACAATCCATTAAGAGGGAAATCTACTAAGAGGGTGATGGGGGGTTTAGGGGGTGGGGAGGTGGGCGAGACTGTTGGAAGGTTGGTTCCTTCGTTCCCTTGGTTGTTCAGTTCCACCCTTTAGATTTATGACATGGTTTAATAGCCTCCCATGGATCTTGTATAAATATGGCATTTGTATTAGGCATTAATAGGTCAATCTTTTGACACAATGACAAATCTATTACAACAAATGGTATCAGGGAAAGGTCATGGGTTTGAATCCCATGATCACATTGGGGGGATTGTTGGAAGGTTGGAACCTTTATCCCCTTGGTTATTCAACATCTCCCTCTAGATTTGTGACATGGCTTAACCGCTTCACGTGGATCTTGTGAAAATATGGTGTTTGTATTAGACGTTAATAGGTCATTATTTTGGTGCAACGAAAAAACCATTGCAACAATTTTGAGACCAAATTGCATTTATTAAACCTTAAACATAGGCTACATATTTACACAAATTTTAAAAAGGTATGAATGAATTTGTAAAAAAATTAATTTTTTTGATGTAAGAGAATTTATAAATATAACAAGAGAATGAAAGTATTAATATACATTTTATTTTTAAATTTTGAGCTGCTAATGTTTAGGGATGAAATATTTTCCCTTTCCCAAGTTAAATCTTTGTCATCAAATAGGTTATTTAAGTTGCCACTTTATGTTGCCATTCTCTTATATCATTGCAATTGTTGTACATTTAAAATGAATATAGTATTATTGTTTTAAGGAAACAAAAATGAATAAATTTTCAATCATGAATAAAAAAAAGGTTTACTACTAATAAAAAATTCTACATGTAATTAACAATTTTTTTTATATAATCTAAATGTAGTAAACCAACTGATTTTGCCCCAAGTTATAATAAACATTAATTGAAATATTCAAATAGTGGCATGGTATGATGGAAGTTGTTGTGGTGTTGTTCTTGCCATCAAGGTTCAAACCCATTGGGGGTGTAATTGTTGAATATTTAAATTGGGGATAAAGTCCCTCATTTGTGATGTCACCAGTTCATAGCTCCAGATCAAAAGTGTTTATCCCTAAAAAAAACCAACATTAATTAAAATATTTTAATTTTACAAATATTTACATTGATAGATTCCTTAATAAGGAGCACTTGAACAAATATAAACTAATGATTGAAATTACTAAGAACTACCATAAAAATATCTTTCCCACAATCTTTTCCTTAATCAAGAACACTTAAACAAATACATCTATAAATAATTCATCATTATAAATATCTTTACTATAAAATAATCATAAATTTTTTTATTTTATTGATAAAATAAAATGTTTCAAAGTTCAAATATTTATGTGTCATTTATATTTATTCATCTCACTATCACTTAGTTTACTAATTATTTGTTCAACTTCTCATCTTCATAAATGTCTAATTGTCAAATACAATGATTTCACGTTCTATTTATAATCTTTCAAGCCCAAAAATTGCCATCAACATTGACTCACACTAACATAATTTTTGAAACTTATCATAACTTTTTCAATCAATGAAATTATAGCAAAATAATCTAACTGAAACTATATTTTAGATTTGGTTGAGAATCAATTCGTTTTTATATGGGGTGAAAGTGTGAAGCTATGTGATTTTTTTAAAGATCACTTTTTTTATGGGTTGAATAAATGTTTGCTCAATCTTTTGTGTGCAGACGGACACATAACAATGATGAAGGCTATTCTTCATATAAAATGGATTAATGTCTATTTTTTATAAAAATATGTATATGGATATGTCTTAAAGACAAAGGTATGAAGTATATGTTTTAAAAGTAAAATATTCCGAGGGATACATTATTGTCTTTATTTGAAATATAGTGGTAGAACATATTCATATGATATATTCAATTGTAATAAATTTATTATTAAATATTTTAGTCAATATTTTGATTAATAAATGATATTGTAACTAAAATATTTTTTTTACTATTTTTTAAAAGAGAATATTTTTCATTTATATGAAACCACATATATGAATATAAAAGTCAAATATGAACTTGAAGATAGAATTAGATGTAATTTTTCAAAGACAATAAACTATTTGTTGATCTATTTCTAATATTTGAACTATTTTAGTATTGTAGGTCTTTTGGAATAAAATAAAATTTGAAGATAATCATTACAAGTGTATAATATTCCTACCCTATCTCATCTATAATATTTTACATCTAGATTCGAGGGTTAATAATATTTTCCTTATTCTTAGTCAAGTTGTGCGTATTGTAAAGAGAAACAATCTTTTGATTAATCTCTTTTAGTAGTATGTTGTTTTGTCAAAAATAATTTCTTAACTTATGCATAAAATTATGGAACAATGTAAAACAACAACATAAATTCATTCAAAAATTACATAAAAAGTCAATCCAATTAAAAATACCTAAGGATAAACTCTAAAAAATATTTAATAAATAGTAAAAATAATATATTTGTACATAAACTACCAACCCAACTACCACACACACACTCAAATACTTAAATTTACTAATTTGAAATCTCAAAGATAGCATTATTTCATCTCTCTAACAATATGAGGAGACAATGGAAAAGGATAACTAGCATTCAAATCCCTTATGCTTCAATGATGGTCATATGGAGGTTATCAAAAGGATGGACCTAGACTTTTTTAAATATATGCTTTCTCCCTCCTCTTTGGTTGATGGTGAAGTCAAGTTATTTTTTTAAATAATATTCTTGTAATTGTTACCAAATAAGAGATGAATTATTAATGTGAGCCTTCTCCCTAGAGGAAACTAAAAAAAATTCTCTTTTGGATCTAGGAAGGTTTCAAGTGCAAATAGCTTACAAGAAACAATCTTTCATAATTTCTAATATATTGTGAGGGAGGATTTTCGGTTTAGATCAAGAAATTTGATGTTGAAAGGATGTAATTTCACCTTTGTGGCTTTGATGTCAAATAATAAGACTCATTTTTTTTTATGAATTTAGATTGATAATCCTCTATAATAAAATTTATAGAATTATCACCAAAGTCATGAATATGCATTTTAAGAAGAATCTAGGTGATATCATCTTTGAACAGAAAAGTGGGTTCTTAAAGGTGAGGAAGATCTTGGATGGAATTATTGTTGCTAATGAGACTATAAATTAAATTAGACATAAGATGAAAACAATGATTTTTTAGTGGCTAATATTTGTCAATTGACTAATAGTTGAAATTTAGGAATCCAAAATTGGCTGATAGTTTGAGCTATAATGTAACTTGAATTCCCACTTTTTTACACAAGTTTATCATAGTATTATTTATTAAATTGCCAAAGAATTTATTTTATTAAAAAATTTAACTCAAAAAATCACCATAATATTTGATACATGATTATATTAAATTCTCCTAAATTTTATAAATTATAGTAGAAATCTATATTATTTCACCAATAGTATATCATAATTATTAGTTGCTTTAGGGACATATTTCTAATATTTTGTTTCCACCATTGATTTACAATATAATATAATGGCCCTTGTTGTATTTCATGAGGTAAAATATACCTATGATGTGTAATTCTCATGGAGACTACAATTTCGAGCTCCATGAGAATCACAGATTGCAGGTATATTTTACCTCACAAAATACAATGAGGATCATTATATCAACAATCCAAATTTTTTTTTCTAATAGTGGCATGGTGTGATGGTTGAGTTGTTGTGTTGTTATTCTTTCCCTCAAGGTTCAAACTCCATTAGGGCGTAATTGTTGATAATTTATATTGGGGATGAGGTCTCCCATTTGTGACCTCATCAATTCATAGCTCCAAGTTAAAAGAATTTACCCCTATTTAAAAAAAAAATAATCCAAAAGAAATTTTGGGCCCCATGAGCATTACAGATTGAGAGTTCATTTTACCTTGTAGAATACAATGAGGGCTGTTAGATTATATTTTAAATAAATGATGGCAAGTAAATATTATAGTCTACCCCTTAAATCCATTGATAATTTCCACCCTTTGGCCCTTACTTTTCCATAAGAATTATTTTTTTAGATTGGATGGATTTGCTATCATAATTAATACATTTTCCTATTATTTTTCAATATTTTCCAAAATTTTCTGCAAAATTTTAGTGATGTAAAATAACGCCAATAAAATTAATATTTTTTTCAAAAAAAGGAAAGATTCGTCAATAGAAATTAATTATTTTTCCTAAAAAAGTGAAAGATTCACCAAGATTTTACATCTTTTTTTGAGGGGGGTTTCTTAAAGTTATCATTGATGAAAAATGACATGATCCTAAATTTGGACATTAATAAGGATCATGATAGGTTCTCATTGTAGTTTATTGTCCATGTTATAAGAATTTTTAGGTTTTGTAAGTGTGTAATTGGGTCTATATAGAATTGCATATCTAATTCCTCCTCCTTTCTTTTAATCAATGAATCCTTTACCAATTTTTTCAAGCTAAGTGGGACCTTAAGTAAGGAAATCCTCTTTCCTCCTTTATGGTTCTTATTGTTGTTAAAATATTGAGTCAAGCTCTTAAGGTTGAGGTGGTAATGAGAATCTAAAAGGTCTAAAGTTTCATTGATGAAGTGGCACATCACTCATTTGTAATTTGTTGATGAAATGATAATGTTTAGTTAAGCCATGACTAGGAAGGCAAGAGACATTAGACACAGTGTAATGTCCCGAATTAAAATAAAACTCAAATATTATTAATTTTATAATATCCCACATAACCAACTATCTCGAATATGGAAATCTTAATTTTTATCAAAATTAATGTCAGACAAATCGGGCAATCTAAAGTAAACACCAACATGCACCAAATGGAAATCGGGTAATGTGCAACTAAAGCCAAATGATTTATAATATATTTCCACATATAATTATATCATTTTCTCTACTAAATACATTAGATAATAGTAATGAACAGAAACAAGAAATTTGGAAAGTTTTAAAATCTTTGTTTCTATCAAACTGAAAATAGATGTAAATTGGATAGGATAAAAACTTCACCAAAATATTTTGAATTAACAAAAAAAGATGTGCAATTGCTATAGAATTATATAAAATTGTTAATAGAATGAAAATTATATCAATTTGATTTCATGAATAGCTAATAATAGAAAAATAAAGCTTTAATAAAATACCTATAGAAACTTAAAAATGTCCTAAATGGTATTACACACTTGATTTTGATATATTAACATCATTTCATCATGAAAACCATATTATTTTTCCATTTTTGATTAAATTAACCCAATTATTTAATCAAATGCCTCATCTTTACCTATTAATATAATTGACGTAATTGGGTTAATTCACCCCCTCTCGCACTAACATTTCACCCTATTTATTTGAATAAATCAAATTACTTAAGTCAAATTACTTAATTTAAACCTTGTTTCCTCTCATTTCATTAAATAATCTTTATTATTTAATTAAATGCCATTTTGAACTCATTTTTCATTAAATAAATAAATAATTTAGTGGATATCATATTATTCTCTAGCTTGCACATTCAAATTTAGTTTTAATTACTAAATTGCTAATTTCCCCTCCAATCCACTTGCATAGAGAATATTCCAAAGGAATATTAGATCCTATTTTTCTCCATAAAGGAATGATCTATTTCAAATAAAATTTATAACAAACTTTCAAAGTTGTTACAAAGTGTGTTTGTTTGAATTATTCTTATCCCTTGATCTTTCCTTGACCCATGTGATCTTTGATTCTCATCCATTGATGAGAATCCTTGATCCATGTTTCATCCTTCATACATTATTGACCATTGATAGATCAAATCAATCTGATCTAGGCATGATTTTTCATTTGCTTTCCTATAAATACATCACCATTTGGAGAGAAATGGATCCATCTTTTGATAGCAAAGTTATGCTGTTGAAATTCAAATTCACATGCATCCATGGATTACATCTTTGAATTTTGTTTGCATATAGCATAGATTCCACCCATTTTATCAAGCATTTTAGCATTTAGAACTCATCTTTATCATGCTAAACTAGACATTTATCATGTTTCGTAAATATCTCAATGGTTTTGTTAGTTTTCTTTAATAAAATCGATTGAAACAAGCTCATATTATTCAAGGGATTGGGAAAAGGTCGCTATTCCACATCAATACAACACTACTCCCCCAATAAAATCAGATTCGATGTCTTAGAATAGATTTCCCTTATGTTTTCATGTTGATTTCATGTTAGTTTAATGGGTTCTTGTTCTTTGAAATTTTGAATATCTTATTGGGATCATTGCTTAGGGGATTAAATAGGGTTTAAATTCATTTGGAACTATCATATTTTGTTCACACTATGAGAATGGTCACATTTTGGCACTAGCAGGATGGCTTTACTAATCTAATATGATGAATTTCTCTTTAGATTCTCATGTTCTTGGTTTTGCAGATACAACAACGCACCTGATATGTGTTGCTATACAATGATTCACTTTGGTTTAAATTCAGAGACACATAATTAATTCAATGACACATATTTTAATTTCATCAATGCATATTTATTATAGCGACACTATTGTGTTTTTATTAACATCATGATTTTCATTATAGCGATGCGTGCATTATAGTGACACAATTGATGTCACTATTTTACTATAGAGAAACACATGTGATTTTTACTAGAGTGACACACTTCTGATATGGTGACGTGTTTGATAAATTTAGTGGTGCAATTGATTTCAATGATACTTTTTATTGGTAAACAAAATAGAGAGCTAATTTTGACATGTGCTTTAAATTTTTAGTTTCATGTGCTCTCTAACATGTTACTAACATCTATTTTTTTTTTTGAGGCTAACTAGTTTTGCAAATTTGAAAACATTTGAAGTGAAGAAGCATACTATCATTTGTCCATACATTGTAAAAAGTGCTTTTACACTTATGAGACAATTATAACCCATCATATGTTTTTTTGCTTTATGTTTTAGGACCAACTAAACTTCCATTGGGTTTAAAATTTACTTTCAAAGTTGGTTAAAATTGGACCCCTACATCTTCATTTTGTCATATTAGCTTAAAATTGAATAAAAATAATCAAACACTTCCATTTGGTGCTTAAAATGAAGTAATTTAGCTTTAAGGGGTTAAAATGATGAGTGCTTGCTTTGCTTGTGTGCACTTGTAGTGTGTATCCACTCCCCTTATGCTTCGTGCAATCTTGGGTGAAGAGAAACACTCAAGTACATGTTCTTTGCTTTGGTGCACTTGTTGTACGTATCCACTCCCCTTGGACTTCATGTGATCTTGGGTGAAGAGAAATACTCAAGTATAATTTCATGCTTTGTATCACCCTTAAGAGAAGACTTACTATGAGATACATGTCACAACAAAAAAATCATAGGAAATTTCTTGCAAGCACGTTTACTAGAAGTATTTCAATAAAGGATGTGAAATCATGAGAAATTACCATCAATATGGGGCATCCATAACATACTAAACCTAATACCATGCCTTAAGTGGACAAGCAGATGAATATGTGTCATGATGTTCTTGGTTTGTTTTCATTAAGAACCTTGTTTAAGTAGTGGCCAACTTTGTCCTTCCAACGAGTTTTTCAAAGTAGTGCATTAGAACTTAGATTCCAAGAAGTTACTTTCCATGTCTAATTTTGGTTAAAGTGTAGAGGTTAAGACTTCATTCTTAACATACCTCTACACTCTTTCCTTAATTGCATGTAAAATCATCTCTTTTACTACGAAGGGCATGAGGCAATCCCGCCAAGAAAAATGTACCCACTTGAGCTAGGAACATCATTACCTGTGAGTCAAGTTTGACACATTGTTTATTTCCAAAACATCTTAAAACAAACATCAACAATTTTTTCAAACTTCAAACCCTTTGGATTGTTAGATTCTATGAGAAGCGAGAATGAAGCTAGGATTTGATGTCAGACGTAGATCACATACAACTTCACTCAACAAATGATCAAAGATCAAAATAGCGGAATGAAGAGAAATTTGAAATGAGAGAACAATAGAGACAAAGTAATATAATTTTGAGAATACTCCCGTGACTCACCAAACAATCAGCGAGCTAGCTGAACTAGTTGAACTAGTTGAACTAGTTGAACTAGGTGAACTAATGGAGTTGGTGAAGGTGAGAGGAGAGTGCTCAATATATAGAAGAATAAGGGAAAATACATCCAAGAGGTGCATTAACTCCTACTACCCATAAAAAGTGGGAGGTTATCACCTACTTGGTAAATGACAAGACATGTGGCATAACCTCCTCAAGTGAAGACATGAGAGTGGTAGCACATAAAGCCAGAAGAGGGTGAGAAACCCAACTACCCCATAAGCTACTCAGGTAAAAATGGAATAGTATTTTTGAGAGGTGGCACAACAAGCCAAAAGAGGATGTGTAACTCAACTACCAATGTGTGGGGAGAGAGTGACACATGTAGCTATTGTATTTTTCCAAAACAAACATCAACAAGTTTTTCAAACTTCAAACCCTTTGGATTGTTAGATTCTATGAGAAGCGAGAAAGAAGCTAGGATTTGATGTTAGACATAGATCACATACAACTTCACTCAACAAATGATCAAAGATCAAAATAGCGAAATGAAGAGAAATTTGAAATGAGAGAACAATAGAGACAAAGTAATATAATTTTGAGAATACTCTCGTGACTCACCAAACAATCAGCAAGCTAGCTGAACTAGTTGAACTAGTTGACTAGGTGAACTAATGGAGTTGGTGAAGGTGAGAGGAGAGTGCTCAATATATAGAAGAATAATGGAAAATACATCCAAGAGGTGCATTAACTCCTACTACCCATAAAAAGTGGGAGGTTATTACCTCCTTGGTAAATGACAAGACATGTGGCATAACCTCCTCAAGTGAAGAAATGAGAGTGGTAGCACATAAAGCCAGAAGAGGGTGAGAAACCCAACTACCCCATAAACTACTCAGGTAAAAATGGAATAGTATTTTTGAGAGGTAGCACAACAAGCCAAAAGAGGATGTGTAACTCAACTACCAATGTGTGGGGAGAGAGTGACACATGTAGCTATTGTATTTTTCCACGTGTCCTCATATGACCACATCTAATAAACCTAAGCAAGCTTTAATAATATGTGTATGAAAAAATATATACCCCTAACATAAGGAAAATAAAAACCTACACTAACATGGATTAAGTAAGGAAACCTTTTGAAAATTCCTAATATTGATGCTTTTCCTAAGGATTTTATCCTTAGAGACTTCTAAATATTTGGGCTTATATCTAAATCCACACTTTTCAAGGTTAACATAGGGGACTATTGCCTTAGCTACATGATTTTAACATAATGGACTTTGTGAAATGAAGGTTGCGTTGACATAGACATTTATTTTGAACATTAAGTAAGACTTGCTTGATGTGGTAATGAAACAATCCCATTTAAGCAAAGATTAAATCAAATGAACATGCCACATTAAGTCAACTAGAGAGTTTCAGCATTATAAATATCAACATAACTCTCCTATAGGTGACCCACAATTTACAATTACAACAAGATCACAACACAAGATAATCATGGAACAAGCCAAAACTATATCCACCACAAGTGATCCAAACCCACAATAATTTGATCCAAGGAGCCATTTTACCCCCTCACAACAATCCTAAAATCCATTGGGACCATATGAGGTAGAGGATGTCACGAACAACCCACTTGGCCTCACTAAGGAAGAGCTCATTGAGTACAAATGTACTCATCAAACCTTAGAAAATGTTGCTCCAACTTTTCTCACAAAAAAATTGACACAAGGATTAACCCAATCTACGAATCAACCAACTCTATCCTTGGTCCCAAGTCAAAGATCAATTCCTACTATTGCAACAAGGCTTGCCACCAAGTTTGGTCACACTCTCCCTTTGGAAAGAAACACACTTTTGGGTACTCAAAACACCAACGTTCCCGAAAAATCCACTTAGACTACAACATTTGGTGCCCCACCTCAATCTTCCACCACCATTCTAGAACACCCTCTACATCCATACAAACCACTTACATTCTGTGATACCACAACGAACTTGACATTTTGAGCACAACCATCTTCATTTATCACCACAAGTACCCAAAATGTGCCAAACATTACGTGAGGTAATGTGGACCATGTGCCTCAAGTGGGACAACAAGGGAAATTTAACACTCTCACACAAGGTCAACCCTTGACAAATGTCTCCAATAATCCCATTGACACATTGAAACAAGTGGTCACCTAATCTACTCAATTCAATCCTCAAAACACATGAGCTCCATCTATCATCAATCCAAAAATAAAATAAAAATGATCACAAACCCCATCAACCAAGGTAATAACTTGGTCTCACATCAAATGCAACAAGGGAACTCTCAACACATCAATCAAGGGAACCCTTATAATCTATTGATCCAAGGATAGAATGTGCCATTAACATCACAATACCAAATGACACCATCATCATATTTTTCATGGGTCCCCCAAAACATGCAAAATTAAATGGGCCCCCTATGTTACATTCCTCCATCCCAATCAACCATCTTACAAGGAATGTTAAACTAAAACAACCCGCAACCACCTCAAATCAACCCACAACCCATGATCACCCAAATTCCATCCCAACATCAAAACACTTCTACATTGCAAGTGTAACAAGCTCATGCTTTAGCCTTACAACAAGCACAATAGGCTTACCAACAAGCGTTGCAAGAGAAACAAACTCAAGCTCACGTATTGCAACAACAACAAGCCCAACAACAAGTGTTGCAAGCATAACAAGATTACCAAAAACAACAACAACAACAAATCCCTAATAACACAACAACAACAAGAAGACTTAATCGTGAAACAACAAAGACATCAACAACAAGTCCAACAATAGCCCTTGGTCGCACAACAATAAAAATCACAACATCAAGCTTTGCTAGTGCAACAGTATACCCAACAACAAGTGATCACACAACAACAACAACAAGGTTTATACTATAATCCTCAACAAAATATCATCAATCCAAATATGTTAGGAGCATATACACCTCTACTATCATCACCTTCACAATATCAAGCACCACCCTACACACCATACAACATACAACTTACAATTCATCCACCATCTCACAATATGCAATGTATACTCCTCCACCAAACTCGGAAGATGATATGGCATCACAAATCAAGGTGCTAATGCAACAAATGTAGGACATTCAAATGGGAAAAAAAAAGAAGCCTCATACACAAAAAAACTTGTTTCCATACCCATTCGATAGAAACATCTCAATGGTACCTTTCCCTCTCGGTTTTGAGGTCCCTAAATTTAATAAATAAAAAGGGAGAGGAAATCCTATGGATCACACCAAATAATTTAAGGTCATGTTTCAAAACAACACAACAGGAAATTAGCGCCGACTTTGGCATCAAATTTTTGTCTATTTTGAGCCATGAATTGAACAATTTGGTTGGCACTAAACTCAACGCCAACAAGCATGGTCAACTCAACACTAAATTTTGCATTGGCTTTTCTACCATATTTAGCGTTGGGAAATCGTGGTGTCTCTGAAAGTGCCTAAAATAGCGCCGAGAAGTGACAATGGAAATTGCGCCGAAATTGGTGCCCAATTTGGCTTCTGGTTTTGCTTCCATGTCTACTCCCATTTTTGCTTCTAGTTTTACTTCCAATTTGATGTCCATTTTTGCTTCCAGGTTTTCCTCCATGTTTGCTTCCAATTTTTCTTCTGGTTTTCCTTCTAGTTTTGCTTTCAGTTTTGCTTCTGGTTTTCCTTCCAATTTTCCTTCTGGGTTTTCTTCCAATTTTGCTTCTAGTTTTTCCTCCAAGTTTGCTTCGGGTTTTACTTCTAGTTTTGCTTCCGGTTTTGCTTCTAGTTTTGCTTCCAAGTTTTCTTCCGCTTTTGCTTCCAGTTTTGCTTATAGTTTTGCTTCTAGGTTTGCTTCCGGTTTTGCTTCCAGTTTTGCTTTTGGTTTTGCTTCCAGTTTTGCTTCTAGTTTTTCTTCTAGGTTTGCTTCCGGTTTTGCTTCCAATTTTGCTTCTAGTCTTTCTTCCAAATTTGCTTCTTGGTTTTCTTCTGGTTTTGCTTCCAATTTTGCTTCCAAGATTGCTTCTAGTTTGCTTCTAGTTTGGCTTCCATTGTTGCTTCCTTTTTGGCTTCTAAAAATGCTTCTCATTTTGCTTCCATTTATTAATTTAATATGTTTTATTTCAATTTAATTAGTTAAATCTATCGTGCCTCTTAAATAACTCATATGATTATAGAGTAAGTAATTTAATTATTTAACTCATATGATTAAATAACAATATAATTATTGTAACATGATCATCATCTATAATTAAAACAAGTGAGTCAAATATCTATAATTTAATTGAATTTGACATCCATCCTAAGCAGTAAATTAAAATCATCATACTTAATAAATATCCATCTAAAAATCATCGACCACTTTTAATATATATAATTTGACAAGTCAATGCTAATAAGATCATCATCATATATAACTAAACAAGTGAAAGTCAAATATGCCAGTACATCAAAAACATGTCAAAATGATACATGTCCAAGAGTCGACATAAGTTAAAATGATACATGTACAAATGATATAAATAAAATTGATAAATTATGTAACTCAAATTGATACAAGTGAAGATGATACATGTCCAAATGATATAGTGAAAATTATACATGTCAATATGATACAACTCAACAATATAGTACTGTAGGCTGTGAAAATGATACATATGATAGTAACCATCAAAAGAGTCATCATAACGATATATCATCAATGATCCATGATGTAGTCTATATGATCATGAATGTCAATGGTTACTATCACCATCTGTCTCATCATCATCATCACCATTGTGATCATAGTCATCATCATCATCATCATCATCATCATCATCATCATCATCATCATCATCATCATCATCATCATTATCATCATCATTGTCATTGTTGTCATCGTCATCATCATTGTCATTGGCCTCGGTGTCTTCCATATCTATGTCATCATCATCCTCTTCCATGTGATTTGTACCGACATAATCAATATTTTGTGGATCTATATCATGTTGAGTATCATCTTGATCTTTTGGAAGACCCGTGTTCTACAAAAAAAAACATTTAAAATGAAAAATTATTATTTATTTTATGCAATAATTTATTTTTCTATTATATATCTAATATTACAACATATGAGATGAAACCATAATCATAGTACATTATATCAAAGTGCACATACCATAATAAAATTTCAAAAAAGTTACAGCTAATATTGGTGAGTCAAGAGAAACTTCAGCTTTCAAAAACAAAGCCAATTAAGTTGAAAGACTTGTGGCTCATGCCAACATTTGGTGGAAGAGGAAGAAAGATGATTGGAACTCTGGAGGCCCACCATAATGGATTTCAGTAATATTCAACCATGAGAGTAGAAGAGAGAGTTGATATCATGTATCAAAACATTAAGCATGCATTCTTCCAACCAATAGAGAAGGGGATGATTACTTTGCTTCATTTTCATTTGCATAACCATATCATGATGTGGGAACCAAGAAGACCAAGGATGTCCAGTTTTATGTGGAGGTAATGGATGTGGTCCAAACTTTAGGAGGGGAAAGAAGGTCAATGTATGATCTTGATGAAACTGAGGAAGAACAACAAAAGAGGGACATGAAAAATAAAATCAATACAGAGTTTCAAGGATTTGTTAAGTGAGTAAGACATCTATGGGAGAAGACTCATCTAAAATATTTTGAACTAGAGTTTGATATACCATTTAGAGAGCTTGGTTTTCATGGAGTTCCTTTCAAAGCATCTGCTTTTATTGTTCCTAAAGTAAAATATTTGGTAGAGTTGGTGGAATTACCTTTCTTAGTAATCCCTGTTAGTGAGATTGAGATTGTTAACCTTGAGAGAGTAGGACTTGGGAAAAAGGAATTTGATATGGCTATTGTTTTCAAAGACTTCAAGTGAGATGTACTCTGCATTGACACCATTCCTCAATCTTCACTTGATGACATCAAGGAATGGCTAAAATCCATGGATATAAAGTATTATGAAAGAATAATGAACTTGAACTGGCAACCAATTTTGAAGAGTAATACTGATGATCTAGATAAATTTATTGAAGATGGTGGCTGGGAATTTTTGAATATGGAAGCTAGTGATTCTGATTCTGATAATTTAGAAGAGTCAGATCAAGGATATGAACCATCTGATGTAGAAGTTGAATCAAAATCAGATTTCATCTAGCCACCATCAAGAGTGTTACATGCCAACAAGATGGAGGGAATTCTTATATAAGGATAATTCTCATTGTTGCAGGTATCGACTTTAATGCCAACTACAATGGCAACATTGAACTTCCCTAGTAGTATTTATGTTAAGGAAATTTCCTTTAGATGCAAGGATTCAAAGCACATCAACCATGTGGTACAAATGATTAAATCCCAAAGGAAATTTGTAGAAATGAAAGAGTCTGAAAAGGCAGAGAGAGCTACACTGGTGACTCGGAAGAAACTCCAGCTTTCAAAAACAAAGCCAATTAGGCTGGCAGACTTGTGGATCAGGCCAACATTTGGTGGAAGAGGAAGAAAGATGAATGGAACTCTAGAGGCCCACCATAATGGATTTTTGTATTCAACCATGAGAGTAAAAGAGAGAGCTGATATCATGTATCAAAACATTAAGCATACATTCTTCTAGCCAGTGGAGAAGGAGATGATTACTTTCCTTCATTTTCATTTGCATAACCATATCATGGCATGGGAACCAAGAAGACCAAGGATGTCCAGTTTTATGTGGAGGTAATAGATGTGGTCCAAAATTTAGGAGGGGAGATCCTAATGTCTTCCAAGAGGCATAAAGTCAGATGAATTAAGTTCACCTACATGTTTTCCAAAGTTTACTTCCAATTTTTATGACTGTTTTTCTTGACTGTCAGAGTTTACTTACAAATTTTAAATTTCTTTCTGGTCATTTTGATGAGGATATATTCAACCAATGTGTAAGAAAAATTTATTTATATCACAACCATAGTAACGAGACTCAGACTCACCTCAGACTCGGCTAGGGTGACTGGACTTGAGGACTCGGGGACTCAGCAACCGAACTTGGCGCAAACTCAGCAAAATGAAAAAACCCTAGATTTTTTTTTTTTTAAGGATTTAAAACTTGTTTCATGCACCCTTTATTAAATAGACCTTAAATACACAATAATATCATTAAATAGAAGAAAATTTGATCACATACACAAGTATACTACTATTATTCCCTTAATAAATTTTTACCTGGCTACAATGTCATTTGAGTAGTCTTAGTCTTATGCTCCAAGTTGATTAAAGAAATGTGGAAGTGTTAAGCTCCAAATTGCCAATACTACTTGTATATATATAACTATAAATTGTCTCCATCACATTCACAATATAAAGGAGCTTGTTGGAAGTAGTATGCTCTAAATTTCCAATACTTAGTGAATCTAGATCCATAGTTAGTAATTTCCAAACAAAACTTGTCCCAATAGCCACAGGGAAATGGGAAAATTTAATGGGTAATAATCAATGGGCTACACAGGAGGCTATCATACTGTCAGCTGATTACCTATCCCTCATTCACTCTTGAAATGGCGAGGGGGAGTCTCAAAGAGCTTACATTGCTTCTTACCATTGAACTTAATGCAAAAAATATTCCACATATTAAACCACCAAATGGTCATGTGCTCGGATTTCCTTTCATAATTGGATAAGAGGAAGCCATCCTCCTTCTAAGTTGGATTCAACATTTACTACACACATCTAGTAGGTCTCTTCCTACAAAATTCAAGACAAGTATCATGGAAAAAAAATGGTTGAAAGCCTCTAGAGGATATCAATCTTACAACATGTGTTTCTTTTTAGATTATGAGTGGTCATAGGCTGGTCTACAATTAACTAATCTTTCTTTCATTAGTTCTTCAATGGTAAGAAGCAATGTAAGCTCTTTTAGACTCCCCCATTCCAATTCAAGAGTGCATGGGGGAAGGCTTAGGTAATCAATTGACAGTATGACATCCTCCTGCATAGCCCATTAATTATTACCCATTAACTTTTCCCATTTTCGTGTGGCTGCTGGGACAAGTTTTGTTTAGAAATTACTAACTATGGATCTAGATTCACTAAGTATTAGAAATTTAGAGCATACTACTTCCAACAAGTTCCTTTCCATTTTGACACACTATTAATGTGATAGAGACAATTTCTAGATATAAATATTAAACAATGTTGTAGCCTGCAATAAGCCAATAACACATAAAAATTTAACATTCAAAGTTTAAACTTAATAATTAAATTATTAAACTAAAAAAATGGGTTAGATTTTAGTTAGCTTTTTTGGATAGCTCTACTCGGTGTTGAGGAAATTCCATTTATCTTTTGAATGTTAAGAAGTCAGAGTTTCAAGGATTTGTCAAGTGAGCAAGAGAGCTATAGGAGCAACCTCATCTAAAATATTTTGAACTAGAGTTTGATATACCATTTAGAGAGCTTGGTTTTCATGGATATAAAGTAAATTATGAAAGCAAAATGAAATTGAACTGGTGGCCAATTTTGAAGACTATTACTGATGATCCAGATAAATTTATTGAAGATGGTGGTTGGGAATTTTTGAATATGGAAGCTAGTGATTCCGATTATGATAATTCATAAGAGTCAGATCAAGGATACGAACCCTCTAAAGTAGAAGAGGAATCAGAATTAGATGAGGAAGGTTCAGAAGATGAATCTCTTGTAGAGTCAGAGGAGGACGAAGAGGAAGTGGAGGAAGGTAAAACATGTGATGAATAAGAACCCGAAGCCAGAAATGCAATCATTTACTTTTAAGCTAATTAATATGCAATCATTTACTTTTTCCAAGGAAATTAAAAAAATATATCATTTAACATATTAAATATACTTACAAATTATTGAAGGAATGTTTTTTGAAATTATTGAAGAATTAGCTCTTTTTTCTAGTAAAGGATGTCTGTTCAACATTAATGTTGATGTCCAACAATTTTCTATGTAATGAAGTGTTTTCTTGAATTCCCTTTGATGCTTCTTGGTTTGCAAGAGTAAGGAGAGTGTTAGGATGGTGGTGCGAAGTAGTCTAGTGGCTAATGTACCAAACAAGAAATGGAGGCTAACTTCACTCTGAAAGTGATGAGGAAATTGGATCCTTTTGATGGAAAAGTGATGGTGAAGAGACTGTGTGACTTGTTCTTGTACAAGGATGTGAAGGTGGCACAATCTGTGCAAATCATTTAGGGTAATGGCTTCAAATATTTGAAGCATAAATATCGGACTAATATGGATATATACTCTCTAATCATGGTGTGGGATTGGACTTAGGAGAGTCGGTGGAGGTTGTAAGGAAAGTGATGAAAGCGTTGGTGCATAGGGATTTCTTAGTGAACATGGAGAGTATCTTGGAAAGGGATATACCAGGAAAAGGCTTTGTGAGCGAAGGAATGGAAGGTGTAGACCCAAAAATAGTAGAGATAAATCACCCTTTCATTAGGTGGCCAGAAGGAAGAACCAAAGTTGTGTGGAGAGAGGGTGCGGAACAGGGGTGGAAAGATTTGAAACTGTGCATTGAATTAATGGAGACTGAGGAGATAATAGCAGGAATCAAAGCCATCGCTAGAGAGTTGTGTGAGAAGAAGGGTGAACTTTTGTGTAAACTTGTTTACTATGTTTAAGCTAGATATTGATGTATAAGTTGAAGGGGTTAAGCCTTGTTTTTTGTTTCAGTACTGTAAATATCTAGTGTTTGGGTAGTAGTTAGTTGGATAGTTTTCAGGTGGTTGTGGTAGGGCTTTTTGATTTGTAGGTTTTTATTATGTTTTAACTAACATGATGTGATGGTGTTGGAAGAAATTTTTATTTGGAGCTTTGTTTATTTTGATTTATCTTAAATAAAATAAAAATATTATCAACGATCAAAGAAAAAATAAATTTAAATATCGTTTAATAAATTTGATATAATCTTATGAGAAAATTCAAATACCTTCATGCTCTCCTCATCGGACTTCCTCCATGCATCCTGGCTTTGTGCTCTCTTCAATTGCTGGGAGTGCCTTGCTCTCTTCCTTTGCGCAATTTTTTTCCCTTTTATGTCATTTGATTTCTTCCTTCATGCGGGAAATTTTTAAATTTTTTATTTTAATTTCTTCCTTCGCGTGGCGTTTTTCCCTTTTTTTTCCCTTTTTTATCACCTGATATCTTCCTTAATGCCAAATTGAACACCAAATTTTGGCCATTAATGTAATAAGTTTGGGATGCCTAAGGAAGCACCAAGTGCGCCTAATTGAGCGCCTATCATTGTACGTTTTACTATGGTCCTGCAAGGTGCTTCATCCTTCTCGGTGATAATGCAGTGAAAGCTTATGTGGCGGCATGTGAGTATTCTTTCTACTCTTGGCAGTGTTGTGATGACTCCCACAAGTCTTCTACCATTGCATGTGGTAGTGCAGTGACCACCAATTTCCTACAACTCCATCAACTTAGTGCAGTAGAGCGGTTTTTACCGCAGTCCTGCAAGTTGCTTCTTCTTTCTGGGTAGTAGTGCGGTGAAGGCTTCTGTGGCAACATTTTTATTCACAGAGGAGGCCATGGAGAGAGGATGTAGATAGCGTAAAAATACTAAATCGCTAAGAGGAAAGTGGGTGGAAATAGATGAGACAACATTGATTAAGCACTAAATTTATTTTGATATTTTTTGGTGTGAAAAAATTACTAATGGATTTTTCATAAATGTTATGTGAGTAAGATTTTTGGATAAAATGTGTGCAAATTTTTACATAACTATCATGGACTGTGAAAATTGAATGTTATTAATTTTCATAAATGTGTTTGATAGCATATCATGCCATTGGCAATTAGGGGGGATTCTTGTCTTATAGTTCACTTAAGGAATGCCATAAGTCGATTGTCAGCATTTACAAGGTATGTGGTTATATGAAACATTCATGTGTGAGAGACATAGAGATATTATATTGCATTTTAATTTATGACTAAAGGTTCATACTAATTTACTATTATATTAGGTGGGTGACCTCCAAGGAGATCCATGAATCTCAAATGCCTAAACTTTGAAATGCATCAGTAATATTATGTTGTACTTGGATAATTGAAAACCTATTTTATTCTCCTAGCAAGATTTTTTATTTTCCATTATAATTCTAGACCAAACAACATTTGCGAGGATGGCCTTTTACACCAATCTTAATTTGTATGAAGTTCACAAACTTGTTGTCAAGTAGTAAATTCCTTTCATAGAAAGGAAATGTAAAGTCTTCATTTAAGAAAAGATAAGTAGTCTCTTTTTGATGGTAATCCACATGCAAAAAGTAAAAAGCACATACAAAAAAATTGTACAGTAGAAAATTAGATTGAATCAATTTTTGATAAGGAAAAATAGGTTTTGAAGGGGCCTCGAAACCCTTTAAAATGATGCCAAGCTACAAGAGAAATTAAACCACTAAGCCCAACAGCCCAAAAAACCAAAAAGTTAACATAAGATTAAACATTAGCAACCCGTCATAAAACCTAAAAGCAAAAAATATCAACAAACCTACTGAACTAAAAGAGGAAGCACTAGCTATAGAAAATTATCTAAAACATTAGTCGAGGGAATGTTCTCCTTGATGATCTCCTCATGGATACTAATAACATCCTTTAGCTCCTCAACAAAAACAACAACCCTCTTTTTCATCTTGCTCCTCATCCTAAGGCACAGACCTGCCTGCATGTCCTTCTCCAACATAGGAGTAGAAGCTTCTGCTTTCTCCACTAGGTAAGAGCCACTGATCTCTTCAATCCTTTCCTCCATATTACCCAAGTCAAGTGGTTTTCTGGTCCAATTCAACGCTTTCTAATTTAGAACAAAAAGACCCATATCAGTGGTCTTCAAAGAGTTATTGCTGATATTGACCATTGTTTTCAAGTCCTCTGACATCTTTCCCATTTTATCCTCTAGACTTTCCACTCTGTCCTCTAACATTTTACTAACAATAACTTCCAAAGAGGAAATTCTTTCCTCATGAGAAACCCCCAAAAGATCAACATCGACCAGTAGCTTATCAAGCTTAATATGCATTGATTTCACATTTCCTTTTATTTCCCACTCCTTTTGGTTACCTCTTAGCATAGAAACACAAACATCTTGCCAATTTTTCATCTAAACATTGAGCTCCTTAACCTTAGAAAATAACCACTTAACTAGGGAAACAGAGTCTGCTAAACAGAGCCTTATCAACCCCTTTGATTTTCATTCTGTAAGGTCCCAATCCTCCTGCTTCATGCCTGTAGGCTTTGTTCCAGACACAGTAAGCCAAAGATCATGATCAACCAACAGATCTTCCATTTTAAGTTTCCACAACTCAAAATTGCTGCCATTGAATTTCTCAATTTCAATCTTTCCTGATGTGTTTGCCATCTTAATCTGTAATTTGAATTACCAAACTTCTACAAGACTCCCACTGAATAGAATTGACTCAAAAATCCCAACGTACCCATAAGGATAACACAACTGGCCAGGCTCTGATACCACTTGTAAGGTAAGCTTAGGTGTGGAACAAACTATCTTAATGTCAAAACCTCAGGGAAGAATGCAGAGATGACTTTAAATTTTGCAATTATAGTTCAATTAAGATACTCATGAAAGAAATAATAGAAAGGAGAAATGAATACATACACAATTGAACACCAGATTTACGTGGGAAAATCCTTATGGGAGAAAAACCCACCACACCAAGAAAAGCATCTTTGTATTATAGTAAACAAAATTACATACAAAGTACAGACTTCACTTTTTGATGTCAATTTATAGTAGTAACATTCACTGATCAATCGTTATACAGAACAGCTCTAAAAAAAACATCCAATAAATTCACTCAGAACAATTCATGTTCAACTGAGCAACACTTCGTTATCAAACATAGTTCATCATCATCTTCCATTGCCTGAGCATAGTTGTTTTCCTCATAATATGTTCATCTTCCACATAGGAATGGTCACAACAGTCCAACTGAGGCACTAACAGTTCACATTCTGCTTCTCTGATTGGTTGAAAATAGACCATGTAGGATAGTCATTTGGTCAAAATGGTTCAACCTGTATTGTATTTTAGTGAGACACTAGATCGTGTCTCCCCAATGCCAAAATGCCCGATCACAAAACCATCAATATGATCATCGCTATTGGAAACACCTTGAGAAGTCATATCGAATTCACCAACCTGTCGGTGAGACCACATTCATCAGCAAGAGTTCTTACTGAATGCAAACCTGACTAAGTATCATCATCCAGAGTTACACCGATGTCATCGATAGTTCATGTAACCTCAACCAGTCTATTGGCAAGAGCAACACCATCGGCAAGAGGTTACACCAAAATTCATCATGTGGAGATCCATCGATAGGACCATCACTATCGATGAGACATCATACCAAATGCACATCTATCAACGAGAGAAACATCCATTGGTTAGACTCTTATCGATCCTTCATGTCACCCTGAAGATCACCAGGAGCCAATCCATTGGCAAGACTAGCGCTATCGGAATGAGTCACTCTGAAGTTCATACCATCTCCTCGATGACATCCGTCACCAATATGTAAAACCTCGGTGAGACATACTCTATCAGAATGAGTCAGTTCGAATGTTCATGCCTCTCCTCGATGACTTATGTCACCATGAGTCTTCCCGATAACCACTAGGAACCAACCCATCGGCAAGAGGTTTGTCCAGGTAGAAAGAGATGGAAAACTCATAGCGATAGGCATGTCTTGCCAATGACTCCCGTCGGCAAGACAAAATCAAAGTCTCAACGATTTGAGCACTTCAGAAGTTTAGAACACAGCTGCTAGTCAGTAAGACATTCTGAGGGTCTCACCAACTTTTCCCTTTCAGAGTTTCATGTTAGTAAGCTTGAGGCACATTTTTCAATAATCTCCCACTTGATGAAGATCTTATTGACACCTCCAGAGCACAACAAAACTACTAAAATTCATGGGTGCTAAGGCCCATCAAACTGGCATACCACCTAAACTTGTCTATGCTCACTGGCTTTGTCAATGCATCTGCAACATTTTCCAAAGTATCCACTTTTTCTAAAGAGATCTTTCCATCCTCCACCATATCTCATACATAATGATACTGCACATCAATATGTTTCGTCCTGGCATGGAAAGTAGGATTTTTTTCCAAACAAATAGCACTCTGACTATCACAATAAATTGTAATTATCCCTTCATCAAACCTAATGTTAGAACAAATTTTTTTTAACTAGATTGCTTCTTTATAGGCATGTGTTTATGCCATGTATTCTGCCTCTATAGTGGACAAAGCGACTACAGCCTGCCACTTACTCATCAACCTCATTGCACCACCATTCATCATGAAAATATATCCATTGGTGGATCTTCTACTATCAATGTCCCTGCCCAATCAGAATCCACATAGCCTCGAATGCTAATATTCCTCTGTGATTCAACCAAATTGCCATGGTAACACAAAGCATATTCTAAAGTGCCCTTTAGATATCTAAACACTCTTTTCACAGCATCCCAATGTGTACTTTTAGGATTTTCCATAAAACAACTAAGTACTCTCACTATTTGGGAAATGTCTGGCCTTGTACAGACCATTGCATACATTAAACTGCCAACTGCACTAGCATAAGGAACTCTGGTCATGTCCTCTATCTCAGTAGGATATTTTGGACAGTCTTCAATAGATAGCTTCATTCCCTGCAAAATTGGAACAACTAGCCACTTGCAATCAGTCATACAAAATCTCTCCAAAACAATATTAATATACTTACTCTGACTGAGCCAAAGTTTTCTACTTTTCCTGTCCCTAGTTATTTCCATTCCCAGAATATACTTGGATGCACCAAGATCTTTCATTTCGAACTTTGTAGACAAATGAGATTTTATATTAGAAATCATTATCTTACTATTGCCTATGAATAACATATCATCAACATAGAGAGAAATAATAAGAACATGATCATTTCTAGCTTTGTAGTACACACAATGATCAAATTTTGATCTTACAAATCCTAATGACAAAAAAAGTGTCAAACTTCTGGTATCAATTTCTAGGAGATTGTTTTAATCCATACAGAGATTTTTTCAACTTGCAAACCAATTTTTCTTTACCTTTTTCCACAAAGTGCTCAGGCTGGGACATGTAAATTTCTTCTTCAAGGTCACAATGAAGAAATGTTGTCTTCACATCCATCTGTTCAATCTCTAAGTCATATACTGCTACAAGTGACAAAAGAAATCTAATAGATGTTAGCTTAGCTACAAGAGAAAATATTTATCCATAATCAATTCCCTCTACCTGGGAATATCTCTTCACAACCAACCTTGCCTTATACTTTTCCACACTGCCATCCATACCTATTTTCTTTTTAAATACCCATTTGCAACCAACAACTTTTCTGCCTTCAGGAAAGGGCACCAAACTCCAAGTATCATTCTTTTCTAATGATGCCATTTCTTCATTCATGGCTTCCATCCAAGAGTTTGAATTAGACATTCTAAATGCCTCTTTCACAGTCCTAGGCTCATCCGTGCTAGAAATTAAAGCATAGGCACAAGTAGAATCTAACAAAGAAAACCCATACCTATCAGATTGTTTTCTTTCACATGTTGACCTCCTCATAGGTTGAGGTTGAGGTTGTTTTTCTTCTTCAGAACTCTCAAAACTACTTGAGCTCTCCTCAGTTTCAGGTACATTTTGAATTTTGAATTCCTCTTTATCTAGTGTCGAAGGAATTTCAACTACATCCTTTTTATTTCCTGATTTTGTCTCTGACTGCAGATCCAAAGTAGAAGGCTTCAACTCACAAAAAATAACACTTCTTCTATACAGAACCTTCTTCGTATCGGGATTCCAAAGCTTGTATCCTTTTATGCCAGCACTATAACCAATAAAAATACATTTAACAGCCATGTTTTCCAATTTAGACCTTCTTTCATTCGACACATATTTATATGCCTCACAGCCAAAGACACGAATGTGTCTCAGAGAGGGCTTGTTTCCAGACCATGCTTCCAAAGGTGTTTTCTCAACAATAGTGGAATTAGGAGAATGGTTTATTAAGTAACATATTGTTGTAACTACCTCAGCGCAGAACTTCTCCTCCAAGCCAACACTGCTTAGCATAGTTCGTGCTCTTTCAATCACTATCATGTTGAACCTTTCAACAACTCCATGATCTTTATAGTACCTTTCGAATTCATCAAAACAAAAATCACTTCCATTGTCAATCCTTAAACATTTTATTTTTCTTCCAATCTGATTTTCCACAAGGTTTTTAAATTCCTTAAAATGACTGAACACTTTACTTTTCAAAAAATAAACAAATGCCCTTCTTGAATAATCATTAATGAACGATACATAATATCTTAATTTAGAGAAAGAAGGAACATTTACTGGACCAAAAACATCAGAATGAATGTAATCAGGTAAAACAGAAGATTTATGGGGACTAGAGTAAAATGAAACATGGTGTTGTTTACCATATATACAACGTTCACAAAACTTGAATTCGAGGTTACATTCATCAAGCCCTTCAACCAAGTTTTTATTTTTCAAGGTTTTTAAACCTTTTTCACCAATGTGGCCAAGCCTATGATGCCAGAGCATAGTCTTTTTTGTTGGAAGTTTAACTTCCATAGAGTTTGCACTATCAGGAACTTTTTCCTCCTTTTCTCCATGAGTAGACTTTTGTGACTTTACAGAGACACTATTGCATTGCACAACATGTGCATCCAGCTTATACAAGGTACCATTACAAGCACCCCTAGCTAGCACCATTGAGCCTCTAGTCATTTTGTAGCCATTTCTAGAGAACGTGACTTGCACTCCAATATCATTCAGCTTACTAACATAAAGTAAATTTTGAGCCAGACCTGGTATATGAAATACATCATTGATTCCCTTCACTCTTCCATTAGGGAATTTAATTTTGACTCTTCCATGACCAACTATTTCCAACTTAGATGAATCGCTTTCCAAATACACCCTTCCACCATCGTATTTTTCATACTTAGTGAACTAGTCTCTATGAGATGTCATGTGGAAAGATGCTCCAGAATCAATCAGCCATACATTATTTGATGCATGAGTAGCCAAGGCTGCAATGAAGGTGTCTACATCACTCTGAGAAGAATCATTGTTGGAAGAATACTTCTTCTTCTTTTTCTCCTCTTTACAATCCTTTTGGACATGACCAGGGTGCCCACAATTTTGGCACTTCACCTTGGACTTCTTGCTAGGAGACTTTGATCTCCCTTCTGATTTTGATTTAGACTTCTTGTCCTTCTTCTTGCCTTTTTCTTTCAATCTACCTCTAACAGCAAGAGCCTCCTTCACCATCTCAGAAGATTTTCTTCTCATCTCTCCTGATAACAAAGAAGCAACAACATCTTCCATCTTAAAATTGGATGTCATACTCCCAATAGCCATCACCAAGTGATCCCAAGAATCTTGCAAAGAACATAACAACAACATACAACGATATTCTTCATCAATCTTCACACCCATAGATGCAAACTGAGAAATCAACATGTTGAAAGCATTCAAATGATCAGCAACATACACTCCTTCCTGCATTTTCAAAGAATACAACTTCTTCCTCAAGAACAACTTATTCACCAAGGACTTGCCCTGATAAATAGCTCCCAGTCTTTTCCACAAAGAAGATGCAGTCTTTTCTTCATGAACATTTTGAAGAACAAAGTCTGCTAAAGAAAGCCTTCTCAGCCCCTTTGATTTTTGATCTACAAGGTCCCAATCCTCTTGCTTCATGTCTGTAGGCTTTGTTCTAGACACAACAAGCCAACGATCATGATCAATCAACAAATCTTCCATTTTAAGTTTCCACAACTCAAAATTGTTGCCATTGAATTTCTCAATTTCAATCTTTCCTGACGTGCTTGCCATCTTAATCTGTAATTTGAATTACCGGACTTCTACAAGACTCCCACTGAACATAATTGACTCAAAAAACCCAATGTACCCACAAGGATAACACAACTGGCCAGGCTCTGATACCACTTGTAAGGAAAGCTTAGGTGTGGAACAAACTCTCCTAACGTCAAAACCTTAGGGAAAAATGTAGAGGTGACTTTAAATTTTGCAATTACAGTTCAATTAAGATACTCATGAAAGAAATAACATAAAAGAGAAATGAATACATACACAATTGAACACCAGATTTACGTGGGAAAACCCTTACGGGAGAAAAACCCACCACACCAAGAAAATCCTCTCTGTATTACAATAGACAAAATTACATACAGAGTACAAACTTCACTTTCTGATGTCAATTTATAGCAGCAACATTCACTGATCAATAGTTATACAGAACAAATCTCAAAAAAACATCCAATGAATTCACTCAGAAAAATTTGTGTTCAACCGAGCAACACTTTGTTATCACACACAGTTCATCATCATCCACCATTTCCCGAGCATAGTTGTTTTCCTCACAATCTGTTCATCTTCCACACAGGAATGGTCGCAACAATCCAACTACTAATGGTTCACATTCCACTTCTTTGATTGGTTGAAAATAGACCACGTAGGATAGTCATTCGGTCAAAATGGTTCAACCTGTATCACATGTCGGTGAGACACTAGATCGTGTCTCCCTGATGCCAAAATGCCCGATCACAGAACCATCGGCATGATCATCACTATTGACAGCACCCTAAGAATTCATATCAAATTCACCAGCCTATCGGCAAGACCACATTCATCGCCAAGACTTCTTACTGAATGCAAACCTGACTAAGTATCATTGTCCAGAGTTACATTGATGTCATCGATAGTTCATGTCACCCCGACCAGCCTATCGGCAAGAGCAACACCATTGGCAGGAGGTTACACCGAAATTCATCACATGGAGATCCATCGGCAGGACCATCGCTATCAATGAGACATCATACCGAATGCACATCTATCGGTGAGACTAATAGTATCGGCAAGAGTTCATATGGAACACAAACTGTCAGCAAGAGAAACCTTATCGCTAAGATTTCATACCGAATAACCAACTGTCGGTGAGAGAAACATCCATCGGTTAGACTCTTATCAAGCCTTCATGTCACCTCGAAGATCACCACGAGCCAACCCATCGGTGAGACTAGCGCTATCAGAATGAGTCACTCTGAAGTTCATACTGTCTCCCCGATGACATCCGTCACCAATGTGTAAAACCTCGGTGAGACATACTCTATCAGAATGAGTCATTTCAAATGTTCATGCCTCTCCCTAATGAATTTTGTCACCATGAGTCTCCCTGATAACCATTAGGAACCAACCCATCAACAAGAGGTCTATCTAGGTAGAAAGAGATGGAAAACTCATAGTGATAGGCATGTCTTGCCAATGACTCCTATCGGCAAGATATAATCAAAGTCTCAGTGATTTGAGCACTTCAGAAGTTTAGAACACAACTACTAGTTGGTAAGACATTCAAAGGGTCTCACCAACTTTTCCCTTTCAGAGTTTCATGTCAGTAAGCTTGAGGCACATTTTCCAACACTTATCTAGAAAATTCTCCAAATCAGCTAACACCTCCAGACGTTCCTTCTTCACTTCCTTCACAACAGAAACTCCCTAAGAACAATTAACCACATCAATCCCCTGCATATCCACTGGGCTAGTCTCATTAGGCTTTACCTCCATCTTAGAGTTGCCCATATCAACAAGGCCACTCAACTGACCACCCAAATTAATCGACACCTTAAGCCCTTGCACTGGGGAGCTCTCTAGCAGACCATCCTTACCAGGAATAGGGTTCCCCAATGAAGCATTCTGAACACAATCAAAATTTGAAGGATCCACATCACCCACAAGATGGCAACCCTTCAAACCCTCTTTTCAAGAAGACAACATAGGATTCACATTCGAACCAGGGGAAACCACCTCAATTTTCCTTTTGGCGGAAACTTTAACTTTCTTCATGCCTTTGGTTTTCCCCTTCGAAGATTTTCTAACAAAATTAGCCATAGTCTCCCACAACTCCACATCAGTCTCATAGCTCTTACCCCATTCTTCTGATTCCTCAGTGCTTTCCTTAGATCCTCCTTCATTAACAAACATATCATCATATTCTGACTCTTCCTCCTCTGAACTACCGACCCATTCATCGGAAGAGTCCCTTGTTTCATACTCATCATTTTTAACTTCTTTCTTACCAGGAGTTTTAGGGGAGACCGAGATCAACTTTAGCTTGATATGAGAAAAAATAAAACACATAAGCCATTGATGAAGAACCACCTTCTTGGGGTTCTTTATGTGGTCTTCAATACTCTTCTCCATAGAATGTAACAGGTAAAAAGGAAACAAGACCGAAACATTATGCCTAAAATGATTCAAGAGCATAAAATGTTGAGTGTAAACCACATAGAATCTACCTTCAAGGGTGAAGTGGTGCATAATGGCCAACACGGGGTCCCACCAAAGCGGCTTCAGGGACTTCCTAGCATAACCACCACTTCCAATTTCCTTAACCTTCTTCCTCTCATCATGTTTAAATAAATTCACAAAATCCTTCTTAGCCACTCCCCTATTTCTGAAAAAATTTCTCCCAGCAATTGAATGACCAGTTACCTCCGTAGTAAAATCCTCTTGAATTTGAAACTCAATGCCCTGGTAACTCAAAGACCTCACATTCCATCCTTTCACAAAGAAATTCATTACATTGAAGGGTCTGGGCCTTGAATTCTCTGCATAAATTGAGTAACCCCCCCTAATTCCAAGTGTTGCCACATAGTAGCTTTTTTCTGAAACTCTTCATAGAACTTGGCTCAATTCTACAATGGTCACCACCCATAGTGACAGGAAACAAACAAAAACCCAAGAACACTTGGAAGAAATAAAAAATTAAAATGAACCAGGTGCTACTCAAAACAATACAACAAACACTCATAATACGTGTGGGCTTATCATTCCAAGTAACCCTACCAAAACTTCTAGTCTATCCTTCTACGAAAACCAATGAAAGAATAATGAAACTGAAAGAGCAAAGGGTCAACGTGAAAAACCCAACTTAAAAACATAATGAAGAACCTTTCCCCAGGAACATCTCACCTAGAAACAAGCTAGCTGGTCATCATTAGAAATACACTTCAGATTAAGAGGTAGTGATTCAAAAGAATCCCACTCAAATCTCTTAGCCACTCCCACGTTGACAACCCCATCAACCATCATGTTCACTTCATGAAAAACATGTGTGATTTTGATCTCCTCAAAAGAGTTAATAATAGATATCGAGTCATTAATAAAATTGGCAATTGACCATGAAGGAGGACATGTTTCATCATGAGACAATTAATCACAATAAGAGAGTCCCCCTCTAGCCATAGTTTAGAAACATCTTGTTTCTTAGCCAAAACTAATCCATGATAAGCTGTTGTAGCCTCCACATAAAAGAACAATTGTACAATAGAAAATCAGATTCAAATAGTTATGTCTTATTTCGCTTGCACACTTATTTGAAAGACATAGGGTATTCACCATACATTTCCCTTGACAAATTAAACATGTGCTTTCCTTTATTTTTATTGTATATCTCAGAAGTGAAATTGTTGTTACATAATGATGCATTGAGAAAATAATATATACAAAAAAATGCAAAGAAAATGTTTGAAATTTAACATGTAACCTACTGCATTGTGCTAAAAGGAATCAAGATTAACTGGGACAAGAAATAAAAATAAAATTTTGATGATTGCACTTAAAAGTGAATAGGATATGAAAAGTGTGGACAATGATGGTGTTGAAATTGAAAACCCTGATTCTAATGACATTACTGTTTTATGTCATTATAGATAAAGAGCACATAAAATTTTATATACATAGCAAATGAATATTTGAAACCAGTAAACTAAAAATGTAAACACTGTAAGATTTTTCCTTAAACAATAATTCACATACTCACTTACAAAAAAGGGTGAAGCATTTTTTATTCAAACTCTATTTTCTTTAAAAGACATAACAGTAAAAGAATATTTACAAGTACAAGAATATATACACTGTTTCATAGAAAATAAGGAATGTTTCATAGAATATATCCTTAGAATGTAGGAACTTCCTCTATCGGATTTGAAAGTTCCTACACACAAGTTTTTCTTCAGAGTGAAAACATCCAGAAATGTTTCACACCGACTCAAGGTACAATCATAAATTAATGCATGTTGTTAATTATTCTAGATGGAGATTGGAGCAAATGTAGAGCTTGAGCATTCAACTAGAAAAAGAAGAAGATATGTACGTGGACGTGGCCTTAAAACTATTAAAGAAACAATTCAAACGAGCGATTGTACAAAGACAAGCATATTTATGATTTTATCTTAGAATGTACAAACTTTCTCTATTGGATATTAAAGATGTCAGGTTGGATCATAAACTGGATAAGTAGATTTATGATTTTATCTTTAGAATGTAGGAACTTTGTCAGATATTTGGAAATTCCTACACTCAATTTCTGCTACCGAGTGAAAACACCCAAAAGTGTTTAAGACCAACTCAAAGTACAATCCAACCAAGTTATGGCACTAATAGCAATCCATTTTTTCCAAAACTGTCCATACTCGAACGTTGCATCACAATCTATTCTTCTTGCACATAAAAATGACACATATTAACCCCTTCTAAATAAAACTCAAAATACCATGAAACAATGAGTCCCCTATATTATTAAGTAGGTAGTCTATAGGGCATAGTTTGATTTTATACAAGGATACTCATGAAAGGAATCTTCAAGTGATAGTGAATGATTTGTTTGAGATTGCAGCTAATGGTGCAATATCCAATCTTAAAGGAAGTTAGCAGAGTAGTAAATGTGCAAGAAAATCATATTGTAAACAACAAACAATTCACAATGTTATCTTGCATAATGCCTTAAGTTTGAAGACAAAAATCTCATTGTATCTTAATGAAAGTAGTGACCTTAATGGTCAATCACTAACAACCATGATTTTAAAACATGATATTGTGCTTATGGAGGTAGCATTTTAAGCAAGGTGGTGAGTGGTGGTTTGGAACAATGGCGGGTATGAAGGAGTTGCTTTATATGCATACTATGCAATCTAGCTTAAGAAGATGTTCTTAGAAGAGATTGAAGGTGGATTATGGAACTTAAGGGTTACCATGATAAAGATTAAAGAAAAGACTGAGACCTATTTAAAATCCACTATCATGAAGATATTAAAGATGTCAAATGCAAAACCCTAGCAGCTGGAGTAATGAACATAGTGCGAAAGAGGACAGTGTGCTAGGGCAGATTTAGGAGATCTCCACATTATCTAAACAAAAGAAAATACATCATTTATTTATTTTATAAAATTAAAAGAAATTATTCTACACCCTACATAGGACACATTGATACTTCAAAAGCATTTGATTTATTTTTTTAAATTAAAAGAAGTCATCCTAAACCCTATGTAGGATATATTGATACTTCAAAATCATTTGAAGGAATTTGAGATTATGCAAACATATGTCAATTAAATACCTAGATTACAAACAGTAGCACGAACATTGTAACCCTTGTTGATTAGAACAATAATGAGATAAACGACAATGAATCCTATGCCTCCTATCACACACATCTCCTTACCATTCTCTGCCATTCTTTATTGAAACACTTCTCCATTTGGCGGGCTACACCTAAAAATAAGGTTTCAACAAAGGTTTTATTGTATGTTTATTAAAATGAAAACTCCATTCTGGTGGGCTATGCCTGAAAATAAGATTTTGACAAAAAATTTAGAGTATGTTTATTAGAGTTTTAGAATATTTTGGTGGGTTATATTCAAAATATTTATTCAAATGGATTGTGATTGATGTGATTTGTTGCATTTAGTGTTGTAAATTGTAATGATGTCAGGATTACCGTACTACCGCCATCTCTTATTATACCTGTTGTGGTATGGCAGTGTTTTGCACTTCCTTTCTATTGTTTACCGAACTACCACCTTGCTCAAGGCTTCTTGTTGTTGGGTTGCAGTGTATACCACTCTACCGCACATGTTGCTCACCTTCCCAACGGTATAGCAGTGTATGCTTTTGATCATTACTTGAAGAGTGTCGATGAGACAATCTTATTTGTCTTACCAATATCTCAATGTATCATCGACATTATATCTTATCTTCCTCTAATATTGGTTGCCAGTGTTGATGAGACAAGTTAATCTCTCTTGCCGATATGCCACTATCTCATCAATATTTTCCTTTAGCAGTATTTCTTTATATATCGGTGTAACTCTACCATGTCAAGGAGACTCATGATTATCATTGTGGTATGGCAGTGTTTTTCCCTTCCCTTCTGTTGTTTACTGCACTATCGCCTTGCTCAAGGCTTCTTGTTGTGGGGTTATGGTGTATACCGCTCTACCACATATGTTGCTCACCTTCCCGGCAGTATATCGGTGTATGCTTTTGATCATTACTTAAGGAGTGTCAATGAGACAATCTTATTTGTCTTACTGATATCTCAATGTCTCATTGACATTACTTTTTTATATCCAAGAGTTGTGTTTCATCGAGTACTTGTAGATATACCTTGTCGATGTGACGTAAGTGATTCTCTCCTCAATATGCCCATATCTTGTTAACATTTCACTATTTTACATTTTCAATGAGACATATAAATTAGTCTCTTCAACATAGGTGTGTCTAAACCAACACTAAACTTGAAGCTAAACTTGAAGCTAAAGTCAGAGCTAAAAGTGGCGCTAAACTCAAAGCGAGCCAAATGTGATGCTAATGGTGGCGTCAGACTCGAAGCCAATATCAGTGCTAAAGGCGGTGCTAATTTCGGCATGAAGTAGCACCAAAATTGGTGCCAACTTGTCCTGATTGGTGCAAATAAATGCCAAAAATAGCGCCATTCTGATAAATAGTTCCAACATTTTAAAAAAATTGTCAAAATATACATTAAAATAGTGGGTGGAAGAAAAAAATAGAGCAATGAATGGAGCAAATCACATGAATTTTTTATTGTGTATGGAAGTTTCCTACAATGATTCCTACTTGATGCACCTCTTTCCACAAAGTTTGACAGGCCCATCCATCAATTTTTTTTCATGGTTGTACCTCAAGGTATCAAAACCTTCCAAGAAATCATCGATACATTCATAGATCACTTCTCCTTTTAGCATGAATGTAAGATTAGAAAATTTATACACACTCAAGAAAAAAAAGGAGAATCCTTTGCTAATTTCTTGCAAAGTTGGAGACAAAGAGCTAGTAAGAGAAAGTAGCTCATTCTTGACAAACAACAAGTGGGGATTACCATAGAAAATGTTGATCTAGATCTATCCTTCCACTTAAAGATGAAATGTATCACTACTTATAATGAGCTTGTCCCTAGGTCCCTCAACATTGAGAGTTCCCTAATCTTACAAGGAAACACACAAGCATAAAGACAAAATCGCCCATCAACTAGTTCAAATGACAAGCCCCGCATATGGGCTAAGAACAAAAACATGATGAATGATAGAGTTGTGGATGCTAAAGTGGTCATAATTGCTCTTAGGCCAAACACTAACCAACAAACCATTGCAAAAATTGTACAACAAACACCATCACCGCCACTAAATAATCAGGTCAATAACACCGAAATTCAACAAAAACAAACCCCCAATAGGAATAACTACCCAAAATGAAAATTCACACCATTAGGGGGACCTATTGAATCTTCCATGCAAAAATTGGTAGATTCAAACTTGATTACACTTCCCAATTTCCAAAACTACCAAGACCCACAAGATAAACCACCTTGGTACAAAGAAAAGGATCTTTGTGACTTTCACAAAATCAAAGGACACAAAACATCTAACTGTATGAAGCTCAAGAACATTATCCAAGATCTTATAGAGAATGGAGACATATTTGTTGATGTACTAGCTAGTAACCAGGGCCTCAAGATATACAAGAACCCTATGCCGGATCACAGTAAAGGGAATGACAATAGAAAAGGGAAGAGTTACAATAACATGTAACATGTCTATTCTAATGTGGTCGCCTCTTGTGAAAATGTCATAATAGTCATTACCATCAAAGGACCCAACGCAGAGTGTGGGGTCACCACATGACATGGCAAGGTCACCATCCAAGGAGCCTCATCTCAACCTAGGGAACAACCTACATTTCCAACATCAAACCCTAGTAGTTCTACAATCTACTTGATTAGCTAAAGAAGACCCGCACATAGATCTCTATTCCAGAACTATTGAAGCTATCCCCCACACATAGGGATATCCTAGAAACAGATTTATCTGCTTCCTTTGTTCCTAAGAATATTGATACATAGTATTTTCAAGGTATGGTAGGGCATATCACTACCCCTCATCTTCTCACCTTCTTAGAACATGACCTCCCCATGCAACCATCTCACAATCACGTCTTACATCTTGAGGTCATTGTTTAGAGGATGTTATTGAGAAAACAAAGAGGACAAATATAAGGGCATATGACGATCAAGAAAGGGTGTTGAAAGACATCATCATGCTACCTATCCAAGTGGGACTAGTCATGTTTAAGACTACATGTGTGCCAAGTGCAAGAACTTGATCTCCCCTACAACATCTAGTTTGGTTGACCATGGATAGATGCCATGCAAGCAATAGCTTCCACATACCACCAGTGCATCAAGTTTCCCTTTGAGGACAAAGAAGTTACTATCCATGGAGATCCTAAGCCTTTCTACTATTCCAAGAACCTTGAAGCTAAGTTCTACAAGATCCCCCAGATACCAAAGAATGATGAAGGCCCTACATCCTCTTCCTCATTTGTTGACCCATCTTCCCTTGCATCCACCTTGGAATCCAAAACACCCATTGTGCAGAATATACCCGATATCAAGGCAGTAATTAAGGAAAATGGTTGTGGAGATTATAATATAAAGAAGCACACTTTTGTGTTGGGTGAGTTACCTCTTTCCCCAAAATCTCATGGAAAACCCACACCTATCAATAAAGTGAACAAAGCATTAAAGCTTGCATCTACTACCTTCACCAAGTGGGGGGACTTGAAAAAAGAAGATGTCCATGAGGAAGATGTATCTAAATTTCTCTATCAGGAGAACCGACCCATGCTTGTTCTTCCCATGGAAGATGATAATAAAGGTCTATAGTTAATGATGGGATGGGGGTACAACAAGAATGAAAAGTTGGGACAAAATGATATAGGTTTTCTAGAACCCATCATTCTTGAGAGACATCCAAAGATCTTGGCTTAGGATGTACTAATAGCAAGGTTGCCATTCTTAGAAAAGGAACTTCTACTAAATAGGCTGAGGCTTCCTCTTGGTTGCCAACATCATGAGATACTACTCTAGATGACTTCCCCCTTGGTTTCGCTGACCTATTCGAGAATAAATATCTCTTTATGATACCCACAACATCTTTCACTCCAAGTGACCAAACCACTAAATTAAGCTTAGTATACCCCCAACTCATTGACAGGGACCAACGAGGACTACTGATTCTAGATATATTTGAAAATGATGAAGCAATCTTATAATTCATGGAACTTCATAAAAACTTACCATGTGTGTATCACAAAGCAGGATTTGATATAGAGCTAGACACAAATGTGTACTATGGGGTGATGATTGAATCCTTTAGTCACAAAATTGACGACATGAGAATCACATGCAGGTCTTTAAGTGAAAACCACATTGTGGCACTTTCAGATCCCAAAATAGTAAAAAGAAAGGATGCATCCAAAGGTGAAAACCTCTTTGAGGCACCCTAGGATGAGGGATTCAATCTCCCCCTTAGTGTAATGTATCCAAAAAAAATAGCAGTACTACCAGAGAAGGCTACCCCAGTGAATGTAGGAACAAAAGAGGCACCCAAGATAACCTTTCACGCCAAATCATTGTTAGATGAAGAACAAAAAAAATAGCAGTGTTTCAGAAAGAGAGAAGAGAAAAATTCACGTGGTCATACACAAATATGTTGGGGCTTGATCCTAAAGTGGTGGTACATCACTTAGTAGTGTATCTTAAAGCCAAACTGGTCAAACAAAATTGAGAAAGATGCATTCCCAAATTGCATTACTAGTTAAACTAGAGTTACAAAAGATCCTTGACATTGGATTTATTTTTTCGATTGACTATCCTGAGTGGGTTTCCAACCTAGTACCAATCACCAAATCCACTGGGGACATAAGAAAAATGCACATATTTTAGGGACTTGAACAAATCATGTCCAAAGGATGAGTTCCATCTTCCCAACATTGACATCATCATCGATCTAACTATGGGTCATGAAATGCTATGACTCATGGATGGATTTTCAGGCTATAACCAAATCATGATCACTAAGGAGGATCAACATAAAATTGCATTCACTTGTCCATGGGGTACATATTGTTGGAACATGATACTGTTTGGGCTAAAGAACGTTGAAGCAACCTATCAAAGGGCGATGACCCTAATATTTCATGATATGATCCATAAAACAGTTGAAGATTATGTGGATGATATTTTTTCTAAATCAAAAACAAGGAAGGAGCACATAGAGGTATTAGGACCTATCTTTGACAAACTCGAAGAATATAAAGTATGGTTGAACCAAAAAAAGTGTCTTTGAGTTTACATTAGGGAATCTTTTTGGCTATATTATGTCACAAAGAGGGATAGAGATAGATCCAACAAAAGTGAAAGAAATCCTAGACATGGAACCACCACAAACATTGAAGCAGATGAGAGGGTCGCAAGGAAGGCTACAATCCATTAGGAGATTCATAGCCCAACTATCGGACAAGATCCACCCTTTGTCACAACTTCTCCATAAAGGAATAACATATAAGTGGGACAAGAAGTGTGATAAAGCCTTCTAGTAGAACAATGACTACCTATTGTCACCTCCAGTTCTCATGCCTTCGATACCAAACAAACCATTGATCTTATACATTTCATCTACATCAGCAACACTAGGTGCTCTTCTAGCCCAACACGATGAAATGGTAAAGGAAAGAGCCATCTATTACATTAGCATGACCTTGGTATGGTATGAAATGAATTAATCATCCATTGAGAAGGCATGCTTAGCAATTGTCTTTGCTTCAAAAAAATTTAGACATTACATGATTTCACACCAAATCAAGCTTATTTCCAAGATCAAACCATTGAAATATATCTTATCTAAAGCAACTCTCATAGGGTGAATGACCCAATGGGTAATGATCTTGAATAAATTTTACATAGAGTATGTGAAGCACAAGGCTATCAAAGGACAAGTTATTGCAAAACAACTAGCTAAAGCACCCATCAGAAGCCATATTACCTATTGAGGTTGAGCTCCCCTCGCTACGAGTATCACTAAAGAATCTGATCATTGATGAAGAATATAGAGTCTCTCAGCTAAATGGGTTAGAATTCCTGGATGAGCATCATCTCGATGCCCTCAATCATTTGCAAGCATACCAAAACCAATTGAAACTAAGCTATACCAAGAAGATCGAGAGTTGGTCTTTCCAAGTAGGGGATCTTTTCCTAAAGCAAAATAAAAAGAATGTTCCTGATCAGTATAGTAAAGGAAATTTTGAGCCTAATTGGTTGGGCCCATTCATTGTCACAACAAGTAATTGATCAGGAGTGTACAAACTATCAACACCTAAAGGTGAACCCTTTTAGGAGCTAATTAATAGTCTACATCTCAAAAAAATTTATTCCTAGGCTTGAAGGGTGTAAAGGAAAGTTTAAGCTTAATTGGTTGGGCCCATTCGTTGTCATAGCAAGCTATGGATCAAGAGTGTACCAACTATCAATGCCTAAAGGTAAACCCTTTTTGGAGCTAATCAATAGTCTACATCCAAAATACAAAAAAAACAAAAAATGATCAAAAATCTAGAAAAATAAAAAAAAGGATTGAAAAAAATAAAGAAAGAAAATCATCCTCTAGTGAAAACCACTTCGGTGGCACTTTGGGCAAGTACCTTGGTGAAAACCCAAAAAAAAAGCACCTTGTGTAAATAAAGCACCTCCATCTATCTTTGGCTCTTTAACTTATCATACTTCGCATCCATCCATCACATCACATCGCTCATCCTATTTATTCCATTACCCATCCACATTCGTATTATAGCTTGATATTGTAAGGTGTCACATTCCTAAGGTCGATTTTCCCAGCCTATATTGAGGTAGTCTATTGTACCACACTGGGGGAAATTTGTTATGCATTGGATTGGGTTCTTGTATATCTTAATGTTATTTTGAAATCTCATTAGAAAATCCCAAAACCATTCATAAAAACCTCATCAAAATCCAAAAACACTTGCAAAATCAGAAAATCCAAAAAAAATCAAAAATTTGTAAAGTCAAAATCCAAAACATCCAAAACACATCAAAATCCCTTAAAATGTCAAAACATCAAAAATCCAAAAATAGAACCATGTCAAACTCATTTTCTATGAGCTTGAACGTAGGCAAGGCCATCATTGATGTGCCCCTGAGACACTTTAGGTTAGGATTCCATCATAATAAAATGATAATCCATCACGTGTTTGTTTCTCATCAACAATAAGTCAAAGTTAGTCAAACTACGTGATCTCTACATGTATAACGTAGGCAAGGCTCATCTTTGATAAGCACCTAAGGCCTCTCTAATACTCTTTAAGGTTAGGTTCTTGGTCAAAACTCATAAAAACCAAAAACATTTGAAAACCTTGGAAAACCCTAAACAACCTCAAATAATAGAAAACATAAACATTTACATAAACTTCCAAAAAGACCAAAAACATTGAATTATTCTAGAAAATCCAAAACCATCATCCCATTCCGCTTTCACCCACAATAAAATTCATCCATAATAAATCATTTGTCATCTTCAACCTTTGGAAAAACAAATAGAAAAAAAGTGACACAAGTTGTAAAGTGAGAACCTAAAGATCAAAATCTAAAGTCTAGATCATAAGTAAATGTGTTAGTGGTGTTTGTATCAATGGCCTATCACACACTTACTCTTAGTCAAAACATTTGATAAACATAACCTAGGATGCATCCTTTGAAGAATGGGCATCAACATCAGAAATCACCTTAGCTATGTTACATTGGCAGGAGATATAGATAACATTGACAATTTTTTTTAATATTTTCTTATGATTTATCTTATTCATCCATTTCAAGGACCTCTCGATGATGTCTCAAAAATTTAGAGAGAAAATAATGGGGAATCGATCATTATATTTCATTTGTTGTGCTTGTGGGATACTCTTGTAAAATAATCTTGGAACATACTTGCTTAGTTGTGTGTGGGGAGGATGTTTGGAGTAGATTGTTGACTATTACATATGCTCGGTCTGAAATATTCTAAACTTCTAAACTACATTCCAATGAGGTTTTTGTATGTCAAGGTGTGAACAAGTACTATCCTATATGTTTGTAGAGTCAAATTCCATCACACTAGATACAACGCCATCCTGGTTATCAATACCTTGAGCATGTGTCTATGTGTTATATCAAAAATTTAAGGAATGATGGAGAGTCCCAATCCCTAATATGAGAAAAATCATCCATCTCATCACCACAAACTAATAAATTTTTGATGGATCATGGACTTATTAGACTTTTGAATCAATCTCAAAATCAATGGTCAAATTCATTCATCTTATTCTTCTATCTTCTTTCCATGCTAACTTGGTATCATGATAGTTAATAAAAATATTAATGCATCCATCCTGCATCCACAAACCATTAGCATGCATACATCTTGTAGAAGCATATCATATCATTTTCATATCATGAAGAAAGACATCATCACATAGGAAGTATGAAAAAGAAAAGTATATGGAAATTTCATAGCATGCCATAGAAAGATACTAAAAAAGAAGATAAAAAATCCATTGCATTGCATTCATATCATACATCACATCACATAAGAATCACATCATATATATAATATCATATCACATAGCATGAATAAATACATACATCCATCACATAAAAAATTGCAACCATTGCATCCATACATAATCATATAACACATGAAATAAATATAACATTGCATCACATATCATATCAATGCACCACATCATAAATCAAATCGATCCATCTCATATATATCTCAAAATAATAACTATCATGGTATAAATATCATAATCAATGTGTGTCACTAGCATCAAATGCACATATATGGGATGCTATAAAAAATGAGCCTATGAATGTGTATCCATATAATAAATCAAACTATACATCAAAAAGTTTCTACATGGCGGCTATCCTTTTCTTCCTTGATCCCCATGATGGGAGTAATCCTATTGGCGGCTCAGCTCTCCTAGCTATCTAATGAATGGAGGACCATCTAAAGCCCTCAATATGGCCCCACTCCTCTATGAATAATCTGGCCATCGCATCTCGTGAGGAACATCTCAATGATATAAAGTCCTATAGTATACATCCTCTAAAAATGCATCCCGATACATCCGAGCAGCCACCACCTGTCCCTGTGCTACCACTGTAACAACCTCTAGCTGTTGTAGTCTCCCAGTCCCCTGGGCCAACTGTAGGTCCAGCTTCTGTCACAACTAAACAAACTGATCTCTCTCTATTGTCATAGCCTTTAGCTGCTGTCGCAGTTGGTCTCTCTTTGTAGTAAGGGCTAGAATCTTCCCATCCCTTGGATCTAGCCCTGGTGGTTGCTATGGCTCATTGGATACTGGCGGGCTTGATTCCCCTAGTCCTACTACACAAGATCCTGTTGTACCTGATCTTCGTGCCTCGAAACTTGTACCCTCTATTGCTCAAGCTATTGGTTTGGTTGTTTTTGACCTCTACCTTTTCCATGATCCCTACCTTTGCCACGAAGGTATCCCCCCACTGGGTCTATGAATCATGTCGATGGTATCCACCATGCATCATATGTTGATGTGGTCCCCACATCCAGTGGCCCTTGACCATATTCCCCTAGGTGGCAACTAGTTGTCTAAACTCATTGATCACAACCTATGGCTCAATTTGTTGCCCCCACTCTACCTCTCTTTGGGATTAGGAAAACACTATTGTGTAGTCCTTTGGGGGTACATCCTAAACCTCCCCAAATTGTTGAGCTATGCGGTTTGGAAGATACTTCTTGATCATAGTATGCTCCTGCCCTTGGATGTAGTGGGTCTTCCTGGAAAAGAAGAGCTACTATTGGTCATCATACCATGCTAGGACCTATAGCCATGGTATGCATTTGAATACGATCATATCATCTATGACCCTCCACCAGTAAGGAATCCCTATGGGCCCAATGTGTTGCAATATCATGGCCACTCAATACCAAAAAACAATGGGCTCATCCTAATCTATATCCGCTAAAACTACAATGGGTCTCAACACTGTGATATGCTCATAGGCCCAAATGTGTAGAAGTGTGACACTAACTCCAATACCTCTCCCCTGGAAGTAGATTGCCTGATGCATATCATGATACAATGAGGCCAACATAATTGACCCCTAGGTATACAAAATCATCCTATGAATCATACCATGTCATGCCAACCCCCAACTCGAGGGCTGAAACCTCTACCCTATCAGTCTGGGGACACCAAAAATCAAAGTGGCCATGACCAATTTGAAAGTAGGTACCCATCCACGGTATAGGTCCAAGTCAATCTATGAGCTCACTAGAATGATATTGTCTAAACACAAAAGATCACAACATGAAACCCTCCCAACATCTATGTCATAAATAACACGCTCTCCATGAATGAAAGCCGAAGGATCCCCCACATATCTTTGTAAGTGTCATTGTGGCCTCACTGATGGGCAAATAGAATGAGGACATCTCACTATTCCATTGCTTGATTTGCACCATCATCATCGCTAGATGGGTACAGATCTCTAGCATGTAGGCAATGAACCCTGATCCAAGAGCTCCCAGCTGCACCTGTGCCACCTCATTGAATTCATGTACAAATAATAGAAGGTCAGATCAATGCTCCCAGGACATCAAGGGCTCAATATCCTCCTACATGCATCACACACACAATGCCAATTTTCCTAAAATATGGAGACTGGTTAAAATCTAAGTGTCTAATTCCTAGAACACCAATTGTATCATTTTTTCTGTAGTGCATTGCTATATTCTTTTTTGTGGTGGATCGCTATTTTGTGATGTGTGTCGCTATAATCAATAGCATATCAGTATTTTGACTTATCACTTTACCAAAATTGGTAGGCACATCACTCTTTAGATAGTGTGTCGCTATTTCTCAATGGCGTCACTAAACCAAAACCGCCTTGTGCGTTGCTCTTTGAAGCATGTGTCACCTAACCTTAAGCGTGTCACAAACTAAAATCACCTGACACATTGCCAGACATTATGTGTGTTGCCAAAAAAACAATAGTGATGTCGATGAGTTCCTAATGCATCCCAATAAAATGATGCCCTAAATGACCTAGTTTTAAAACCCTAATAAATGCACCAAAATACGTAAATCGAGAAATTTTTTGAGTCATATACTCGGGGTCCTATGTTTGCTCGGTGCTAGAACTCTCACACTCGGTCAAAAAGGTGGGTAGGGAGCACATGTTGCACCATCTTACCAAGGCATCAGAGCTCAAAAATGCACCAAATCTCTATAGTGTGAATGCACAAATGAACTAAATGTAACCCTTTAGCACATATTTATGCCTATAAATTAGGGTTTTTTTCCTTAATATGATAGAAAAGCTAAGGTTTTAGCCAATTTTACCAATTCATGTGTTGTGAGGCTTTTTTTACACTATTTTTTGTCTTTCTGAGCTTATTTTCACATCCCAGAGCCTTTTGTGACACCTAAATCAATGTTTCATCTTTGTCGAGAGATCAACCAAAAATTACAAATTTTCACCCAATCTCTCGATGGGGCAGGGTACCAGCTTAATTCCATTCTACTAGGGCAACAATGGGGCATCCAAAAATCAACATTTTTTTTAATTTTTGATTTGAGCAATAGTGTTAATCTAAAGAGCGTCAGTCTTTGAACTAATGTAACTAGTACCTCGCTTGTAAGAGGGGAAAAATGTAGACACTTAAAAATGTCATGAATGGCTTTACACACTTGAATCCGATATATTAACATCATTTCATGGACTAAAACCCATCTTATTTTCACTCGTTTGATTAAATTAACCTATTTATTTAATCAAATGCCTCATTTTCACCTATTAATCTAATTAACCTAATTGGGTTAATTCACCCCCTCTCACACTAACATTTCACCCTATTTAATTGAATGAATACAATTGTTTAATTTAAACATTGTTTCGCTCATTTCACTAAATAATCTTTATTATTTAATTAAATTTCATTTTGAACTCCTTTTTCATTAAATAAATAAACTATTTAGTGGATATCATATTATTCTCCATCTTGCACATTCAAATTTAGTTTTAATTACTAAATTACTAATTTCCCCTCCAATCCATTTGTATAGGGAATATTCCAAAGGAATATTCTCCTATTTTTCTCCAAAAAGGAATTATTTCTTTCAAACAAACTTTGTAACAAACTTTCAAAGTTGTTACAAAGTGTGTTTGTTTGAATCATTCTTATCCCTTGATCTTTCCTTGACCCATGTGATCTTTGATTCTCATCCATTCATGAGAATCCTTGATCCATGTTTCATCTTTCATGCATTATTGACTAGATTGATAGATCAAATCAATCTAATTCCTTGATTTTTCATTTGCTTTCCTATAAATACATCACCATTTGGAGAGAAATGAATCCATATTTTGATAGAAAAGTTATGTTGTTGAAATTCATATTCACTTGCATCCATATTGAGCATCATTTAGCATTTTAGATTAATATTGATTCATATTTAGGTTAAGCATCCATTAACAACTTCCATGTTAACTTAGTTTGCATTCATTTTAGCATAGCTTGCATACATGGCTTACATATTTGAATTTTGTTGCTATATAGCATGGATTCCACCCTTTTTATCAAGAATTTTAGCATTTAGAACTCATCTTTATCATGCTAAACTAGACATTTATCATGTTTCATTCATATCTCATTAGTTTTGTCAGTTTTCTTCAATAAAATGATCAAAACAAGCTCATATTATCCAAGGGATTGTGAAAGGTTTACCATTCCACATCAATGCAACACCACTCCCCCAATAGGATAATATTCAATGTCTTAGAATATATTTCCCTTACGTTTTCATGTTGATTTCATGTTAGTTTAATGGGTTCTTGTTCTTTGAAATTTTCAATATATTATTGAAATCATTGTATAGGGGATTAAATAGGATTTAAATTCATTTGGATCTATTGTATTTGGTTCACACTATGACAATGGTGACTATATATACCTAAAAACGGTCATCATATTCAATTAATTAAATATAACCTATTTGATTAACACTTCAACTACATAAATAAGGTCTTACTTTATTTATATTGTTCACTTTCCTTTTAATTCTCCTAATTCACATTCTTCTAAATTAAATTAAAAAAAAACCCTAAACACGTTTATTTAATTAATCTTCCCTAATCCTAATTAAGAATTAAAGCACATTTTTACAAATTTTTGTGTGCCACCTCATTAAGGTCACATGAAAATAAATAAGCCTAATTATTATTTAGAATTATTCTCACACACTTCCATCGATGAGAAAAGGCACATGGCTTTATTCCCCCACACTTCCAACAAATTTGGAGCACATGGGTCTTTGTTTCACACACTTGGAATCCCATACATTTGGCATGCTTCCAATTGGTCAAAGGATTCTCTCCACACACATGGCATGCTGTCTTTGGTGAAGGGGACAACATCCTGATTCCTTTCATCTCCACTGTCTATTATTTCTCCTTCGAATCTAGACCATTGATAGGTTCCACCTCACAAAATGCTTGAGAAACCTTATAAATACACCCTCTTTCCTTAACATTTATCATCCACCTTTTGAGTAATGTTATAATGCTATTTTGAGATACAAATTGGAATAGTGTTATAATGCCATTTTTCATCCACATTTTGAGTAAAGTTACTATGTAGGTTTATCTTAGTAGCTTGGAGCTTTCATAGAGTCTTATACTTAATTTTCATATTATGTGTTACTTTGCATTCTCATTTTAGATTAATTAATTGCTTCATAGTTACATTTTATTATTCCCATTGCATCATAGTTACATTTGAGGTTTTTTTGTTTTATGTTTGCATTTGATCGTATGCATAATCATGGATAGTTCACTATAGTTTCATATCATCTCACTAATGTCAACTTGTTCATCTATCATCAACATCATCCTTTGTTTATCATTGTATTCATCATCAATTCCATCATCTCATTTCATTTAGAAGCATACCACTAATCCTTTCAGCACACATTTGCACATAGAAATCATCTTAGCTTCTATATTAAGCATGAAATATCATTTTCTAGGTAGTCATTTTAACAACCTTTGTGCCCATAGAAATCTGAGGGCCAAATGGTTTGATAAATCCCTAGAAATAGAGGACAATGATACACATTTGAAAGATTTGATTGTATTACGAATAGAGTAGTTTTACTTGATTCAAAATTTGAATGTAAACCATCTCATTAAGGTTTGTGTTGACATTAGAATACTCTCCACATTCGACACATGCACAATGAAAATACCCAAAGATATCCTCAATTGGAAGCCCAAAACTCATATGAAACTAGTGCAATCTCCACACAAACTCACCCTGAGCTTCATACAAATTTTTTAACAAAAAAGTACATATAAAAATACTATAATAATATCAAAATATGCTGCTCACACCAATAAAACAATTTGAATCTCATAAATCCACACCATGCACTCCAAACTACACCAAACTCCAATAAATAAACTAAGACAATTTACCAAACTGAAGATTTTTCAACACAATGGTAATCTCTAGATGAAATTGCACTTGGAGACCCTCAAAACCACTATCTTTGAGCCTCAATATCTTTGTTTTACCAGCCTTGGAGATGCTTTTGTCATTGGTTTACCAGCCCCTGAAGAAAATCACAAACCTGTGAAGAGAAGAAAACCAATAGAAATGAAACCCAACTTGGAAAACAAGAAATAATATACCAAACCACCACCCACACCAATTTGGGCACCCAAATCCCATGCCCAAGGGAGGGAAAGATGAATTTGAAAAGTTGTAACTCCTACCAACAAGATGGGTCACCATAAAGTTTGTAACTACCGCTGCCAAGATGAGAATCACAAATTTGACCATTAACATGCTCTCCTAGAAATCAACACCCAACTTGGTCCCAAATATATGACTTATGAATATTCATAAATTTATCACTTAATAATAATTTAATTAATTCACTTTGAAAACATAAATTTCTTGATTCATCTACAAGTCTTGATTTGCTACTTAGGAAATCAGGTTTACCAAAACTAGTGAATTATATTTTTAAAAAAGGGGACATTACAAGTCCCCCCTCCCAAATATTTATTTTCCTCAAGCAATGATGACTTGGATGTTGTGATCTTTTGTCCTTTCCCATTTTGCATCTTAAAATTCGATTAAGTGCTTAATGATACCTTTGTTCCTTGGCTTCTCCTCTCTTGTTTCCATAACTCTTTCAAGTGTCAAATTATGTTTTCTCTCCTCATATAATAGTGGAAATTCAAAAGAGATTACAAATTATTTTTCCATCTCTCTCAAGAGATATCAAACATGAAATCCATTGTATATGTTGCAAATCCATTGTATATGTTGCAAACTAGTGGAACATACAACTCACTAACTACCTTCCTATTCTTCCTAGTGACTTTGTGAGATCCATTAAGGATTTCCACTCTACGTAGCCTTAAGGATGGTTGCTTCCTTGTTCAAAGGGTGAGCTCTTGACTGGTATCCATGTTTTTCACCCCTCCATTGCAACCTAGGATCAACTTGGAGGAAAGTTGTTCAACTGATTCAATGAGAAAGGGGATCAACCATCTCTCCTCCAACAACTAATTACTATCAAAAAAACCCCAAAAAAGGCTATTATAGATTTTAATACTAGGTTCCATAAAACCTAGAAAATAATCTTAGTTGTAGCTTGACCACTCAGAGGAATGGCTATCATTTTTATCTCAAAGAATTCAACTCGGATATAATTGTAATGATCCAATCTCTTGGAGGCCAGATACTCCGAAATACATATGAACTCGTTGTTTGAGTAGAGAATAATTTGATAGATGTTGGGAAGTTTCCCCCATGACTGCCTATTCCTATGTTTTGAGAACTATCAATGTCACCACAAGAAGAGGTTCCCTGTACTACAAGAAACTCTTCCCATGTATGTGTATCTTAATGCTCAAACGAGTACTTTAACCACTTCATTATCACTAACTATAGAGATGAATGATATGGAGAGAATTTTGTGAAACTTTTCTAATGAGATAATAAATCTTAAAATGCAACAAGCTATGCCTCCAGAGCTCCTTTTTCAAAGTTATCAAGGTGGGAGGTTGTTGTATCAACATAACCAACACAAACAGTACTACGGAGGGAAGAGGCCAAACCATCAAATGTAACCTACAAGCCAAATCATCATGATTCCTAGTCCCCTATAAGCAATCCTACCAAATCCACATAGGAAATTGGTTTCCAGCCAAAATAGCCTAGCAGATTACTCAAATTAATGGTGTTTTCCACATAATGATGCACATACACCCAAAAATTACCCTAGATACAATTTGCATTAGAGAGTCACCAAGAAACAAAGATAAGGGAGCATGCCTGATTCATCCCCTTATGGATACTAGTCCCCAAATGTCGAGAATGTCATATAGATGGCTCAAGTGCAAGGTATGTCCCTAAAGTAGGAAGGGGAGATAGCCTCAGAACATGAGATATTCTCATGGGTTGAAGGTGAGGATGTATTCTTTCTAAATGAAATGCTTATGTTAAAATCCACACAGGTCTAATCAAACTACTATGTGCCCACTCTAAGAAGAAGTTGGTTGAAGCCCAAGAAGTTTTTGCAAGGCTAAAAGTGACCTTCGAGAAAAAATCAGGTCCTCAACCATCACCTCTGGTATATAAAAAATGGAGTGATATAGAACAAAACTGAACAAAAGAGCTTGAGGTCCAAACTCAAGGGTCATTGAATATGGTCAAACAACTGAAGAAGGCCCCAACCAATGTCTCTCTCTAGGACTTCCTGTCAATCCATAAGTATAAATATCTACTATGGGAGGCACTAGAAGACTAAGAGAGGACCATGTGAAGTAACCCAAAAATGAAGATAGTGTAAACCAAAGAAAGATAGACCAGTGGGAATGTGAAAGCCCATATGCCATCCGCATTTGTCAACTCCAAAGTACGGGCAAGTAAAAAAACCTAACCCTTTTTAGTTAACTTTCATTGTGGGGGATAAGTTGTATAATTTCAGGACTGATTTCAATGCTAGCACTATGATGATGCCCAAGAAAATTGTGGATGCACTGCAACTTCAATATGAATCCTTAGGTAAAGGAGTAATACAATTAGATGGGAGGAAGGTTCATACTATAGGTGTTATCAAGGCTCTTCCCCTAACCTTATATTCTTGTCCTAGTATCATAGTGCCCCAAGAGGTGGTGGTAATTGATAGTCCACCAGTCTTTGGACTATGCTTATCAAGATATTTCACATCCAAGATAGAAAGATACTTATCTTTGGATTGGTCTCACTAAATATTGAGGACCAAATATGGCTAAAAAATGAAGGTAATATCTAAGCCATTACACTCACAACACATTGTTGATGACACCGTAATGAATTTTGAGGTGCCACATACATATTTCTCAAAGAAAGAAATGTATTACATAGAAATGCTTGAAGGAGTGGTTGATAATAGGAGCTCAAAAGAAAAAGGTCCTCATTAATGAATTTATGAGGAATAATCCATTCAACAACTTTGGTGCCACTGATCTCGATACTTACGTAACCCATGATGATGACTAGGTCATCCCCGAGATCGTGAAGAAGAAAGAGGATCAAAGCAATGAACTTGAATAGAGTCAAGTTTTTGGACCCTACATTTTGATGTTGCAAAATGCAAAACTGGATTCGAAGTCGACATACAATTGCTATATCCATCTAGGGAAGAAACCATCAGAGATTTCTACTTCCAATTTGTTTTCACAAACAATGAATTTGAGTATGAATCCTTCATCCACAACCTCAACCTTGCTGAGTGTATGGTTGTGAAGCAGCTAAAGGTATTCAAAGACTTTGAATTGACAATGAAATAAGAGGAATTGTGGCTATGAAGAATGTTCGCAAGATATCTTACCACCATAGGGTGTGGTATTCAATTGAAGCATTTGATTCCTTCAATATTCAAATCATCCTACGGTCTATGAATGCTAAAGGTATTCAAAGACTTTGAGTTGACAATGAAACAAGAGGAATTGTGGCTATGAAGAATGTTCACATGATATCTTACCACCATAGGGTGTGGTATTCAATTGAAGCATTTGATTCCTTTAATATTCAAATCATCCTACGGTCTATGAATGCAAAAGTAAACAAAATGACAGTCATTAGTTCATAGTTTGACCCAATCACCGATCTACTAACAAATGAGCATGTGTTGTGGATGATTATCATACCTGCTATCCCAAACAATGATTAGAACTGGAAAGTGTTTGAAAGCAATGCTTAGATTTCCATGTTCCTCCAACAATTATGCAAGTGTGGAGAATTTGCAGCCAATGATTGTAGAGGCCTACAAGGATCAAATCATACAACTCAAGACCAACAAACTTCCAAAGGGACTGATCAACATATAGATTTTTTTTTTATTTTGATGATGTGAGGAATGACAAAAGGAAGTTTGTTGTGAAAAAGGTGATTAATTTGAGTTTTAATCTCAGAGGTGGAAGAAAATTGAAGGTTGGGAAAGAAGTCTCTGAAAAGGATAAGCATTGATTAGTATCCTTCTACAATGATTATGAAGGGGTTGTGGCCTAGAGCTATGATGACTTGAATGGGTATGACAGTGAGGTAATCCAACACACCATAGATTTGGTTGAGCAGGCTAAACCAAATTTCCATAGGAAAAGGCTGGTAAATCGAAAGGTTGAATCCCTTATGGCTCAAGAGCTAAGGAAACTAATTGATTCAAGGATCATATACCTCATCAAGCATTCAACATGGGTGTCTAACCTAGTTCTTGTAAGAAAGAAAAATGGTGAAATTAGACTTTGTATGGATTTCAGGGACTTGAACAAGGTGTCCCTAAAATACCACTACCCCCTTCCCTCTATGGAGAAAATCATCCAAATAGTTGTAGGGAATTTTTTTTTCTCTTTACTTGATGGTTTCTTGGGCTATAACGAAGTATGGGTTAAAGAGAAGACCAACATAAAATCACTTTCACTACAAAGTGGGGGACCTTCACATATATTGAAATTCCTTTTGACCTCTTCAATGCAGGAGCTACTTTCTAGTGATCCATGGACATAGCCTTCCAGGGATTGATCAAAATAATTATCCTCACCTACTTGGATGATCTCACAATATTCTCCAAGAAAAAGGAGGATTGTTTTGTCATCTGGAGAATATTTTTCAAAGGTGCCAAGAATTTGGGGGATCCCTCAACACTGAGAAATGTGTCTTGAAAGTTTTGTAAGGTAAGATAAGAGGATACGTGGTATGTAAAGAAGGTATCTCCATTGATCTGGAGAGATTCTAGGCCATTAGGGACTTACCCCTAATAGTAAACAAAATGGGAGTCTAATCTTTCCTCGTAAAAATCAACTTCGCTAGTTGGTTCATATCTAACTTTGTGGGGCTCATAAGGCCCATCACCCTAATGTTAAAGAAGGATTTTTTTTTCAAATGGACCACTAAAGGGAAGATATAATTTGATAAGATCAAGGAGGTAATATCCACTACTCCCATGCAAGTCAATCCCAACTTCTCGAAGGACATTTTCATGTATGTTTATGGGAGTGAACATAGCTTGGTATACATGCTAACTTAGAAAGTGGATGAAGAAAAAGGTGAGCACCCAATTGAGTTCTACTCAAGAACCCTACAAGGATATGAAACTAAGTACAACTTCATTGAGAGGTAGGATTTCACCATCATCAAGGGTCTCAACAAGTTCAGGCACTTGGTGGTAGGGAGTTAGATAATGATATACGTGGCACATTCCATCATCATAGCATACATCATGGAGAGAGAAATCATAGGAAAGAGATTCAATTATATCACTACGACCGTATAATATGATTTCAAAGTCTAAGTGACCAAGGTTATCTGAGGAAGGGATATTTGTGAATATTTGGCACAATGTGCAGATGTCTCGATAGATGTGTAAGATACACCAGAAACAATATTGGTGAGCCAGTATAAAATTGATGGGTCTTGGGTCGCTGATGGGACCCACTTTAATGAGACTATTCAGTATTTGGATGATCTCCTCATGCATAAGAGGAGATTATATAGCCTACAAGGAGCTAGTTATAGACTAGTTTAGGGATTCCTTTTCAAAAGGAACTTTGACAAAATCTTCCTTAGACATGTCAATGATTATCAAGCCAACAAAATCCTATAAGATATGCATTTCAATCCCTTGGGTGGTCACTTCTTGGTGAAGACAACCAAAATTATAATCATGTGTGTCAATTGTTGGCCAACATTGTTTTCAGATTGCTTTCAAGCAGTCAAAAGGTGCCAACAATGCTAGTTTTTCACAAGGAAGTGAAAGAATTCAGCCATGTTGTTGATCTTGATAGTGATTGTCGAGAATTTTGCATAGTGGGGCTTGAATTTCATTGGGATGATCAATCACATGTCTATCATAAGACATAAGTGGATACTCACAACAATGGATTACTTCACTAGGTAAACTAAAGCCACTCCTTTGAAGGAAGCAACTGAAAAAGTGATCCTCGAATTCTTGGAGGAATTGGTAACAAGGTTTGACCCTCCAAAGAAAATCATATTAAAAAAATTCAAGGGCCTTTCTTGGATCAGGGATCTCAAAATTTGCACTAAAAAATGACATTTTCCTCAAAAATTCATCCAACTGCTGCTTGCAAGGGAATGGGTTGGCTGAGTCAACAAATAAAAACCTCCTAAGATTAATCAAGAGAATGGGTGTTGATCGATAGAGGGAGTAACATAAACACATTAAGTCAACATTATGGGCCAATTAGATCACTCCTAAGTAGATCCCAAAGACGTCCCCTTATGAGCTAGTCTATGAGACAAAAGTGGTTATGCCCATTTTGATGGAGATTCCTGCTCTGCAGTTATTGAAAGATCTTGAAATAGAATAAAATGGAGCTATGGAAGTTAGGTTAACAAAGTTTCTAATCCTTTAGGAAGTGAGAGAGCAAGCCAGTGATGCCATAATTGACTTTCAACAAATAGTGAAGAGATGGTTTGATAAGAAGACCTTTGACCCAGGCTTCAAGCTTGGAGACTTGGTTTTAAAATATGAGGAAAGGGATGCAAGACTAGGTCAGCATGAAAAATTTGATTCATTTTGAAGAGGACCTTTCCACATTATTGGTAATAGGTTGGGCAATGCATTTGAGCTTGTGGATGAGAAAGGAAATGCCTTAGATATTTTGGTTAACGGGATCCACTTGAAGAATTTTGACTAATTTATTAGCTTCCCTTATACATAATTAGTTAGTTTCCCTTTCTTTTTGTTGCTTCCTTTTTGCTAATAAGCATTATTGACACAACTTTTTTTCCTTCCTTTGGCCATTGTCAAGTGTCCATGCCTTGACTCCTCTCTTTTTGAAATCCTCTATGAAAGATAGTTATCTACCCCCACTCTCTACAATTAATGGTCAAATCAACTGCAATTTCATGAATTCCCCTAAAAAATATTTCCAAATGTTTTAGGAGTGACTCCTTAAGTGTGTTGTCTAGGTCCTTTTCATTAATGAGAAAAAAACCCAAAAATCTACATAGTGATTGGATTAAAGTGATAATTGTTAAATGCCCAACTCCTCATCAGATAAAACATTTTAACATCCTAACGTTTCAAGAGCATTAAGCCAAGTAGAGAACCTTCAATGAAGAATTTAGTGCAAGATTGAGTGTAAAATTGTAGGAAGAATTTAGTAAAGTAGATCTTTCAAGGGGCAACAAAGGATATTGTGAGGAGAGTTTAAATATGAAGCATTTTGGGGTTTCATCCAGTCGTAGGTATTGAAAATTAAAGTCCCATGGTCTAGAAAATATCAGAGAGCTTCAAGCTCCTCCATTTGCAAGGGTCAAATCATATGCATCTACATTTATACTACCAAAGCCCATTATGCCAAAAGTAAAAATTATCCCAAAGGGACCTTATAGGGATCACGCATTGGTCCTTGACTATGTAGATGGCATCTTTGATCCAAAATTAGCTAAGAACCCAAAATTCCTAAGAGAGGTTTCTCATGCTAGCATGATCATAAAGGTTCGCAAGGGTGAGATTCATTATTTCAGCTTCAAGTCTTGGAGCTCTACCCTAGCATAATATATGATGCCCCTTTTGCACTTGTGCTTGAAACTTATTGCTCTATGTGCACAAAAATATGATGCCAATGCTGGAATTATCAGGGGCAACCACGTAAACATGGAGATAAGTGCAACAAAAATCAAAGAGATGCTTTGTCTTCCCCTCAACCCCAATGGGCACTAGATATGAGGGAAACCCTATCTATGTTGACATTCATCTTTGGGATGGATTTGGATGTTGATGTACATGACTACCAATTAGGTGCAATATTCCACCTGAAAATGATGACCAAGGAAAAATTTTACAAAATGGACATTGTAGACACCATTACAGATGCTATTTATTATTAGCTGGAAAAATTTTCAACTCAGAATACCTTCAAGTATTCTTATTTTCTCCTACATATGATTCTTTCCTAGAAAACTAAATTCTTTTCATCATGTTTACCTTTGTCGAGATAGATGTATTCCCCTACAAGGTGATCATTGTCTGTATGTGGACCCACATCCTATCAGTTACATCAAATTATCATGAGTTCTTGGAATGTTCTATGTGCTTAGTCATAATTGACCTCAGTTGGGGCCCCATCACCTACCAAATGGTAGACCACCAATGGGAATAGCTATAATGCCCCTAATATGTAATTTTAACAAAGACTGGTTTGCAATTATATTCAATATGCAACATGTGAACACAAAGATAATACTCCAATAAATTGATAAACTTGAGAATCCCATTCACATAAATGATATATCAATTATTACTCACAACAATGATCTAAAATAATGTACAAGGTTTCTACAGATCAAAAATAATATTACTAACTTCCTTACATAATACTTGAAGCTCATATGCAACTGCCAAATGAGAACACCCTCAGGAACCAAAGGAATTACATCTTTTGATCCTAGTGAACATTGGGTTTTCATCCAATGAACACAAAATCCTATGGGTTTTCATCCACAAAAGGAATTAGAAAAAAAGTGTTCAAAAATACAAGAGAATGAAATGAGAATTCGATAGCCTTACATGAATTTATTTCATACATTTATATGCTAACAATTCCCCTTAAGGAACAGGTCATCCTTGAGCCCAAAATGGCACCAAAGCCCAAAATTTAAATTTTCAGCACACTATATTAGGTGGGCCTTAAGGCCAAGGTATATTCCTTTGGAATTAGCACACCACCCTATATAACCTTCCACATTATTTCCTAGCTCCTTCATACTTACTCTAACTTCACTGTTGCTACTGCATGATCCAAAGGTGTTTTATCCTTTAAGCCTACAAAAGTAGGCATCAAATAACTAGCATAGTTGTCTTCTGATAGCAATATATTTTTGATAGCCAATCCATATCTATTAATATTTGGATATGATGTGAAACTAAAATCATAGATGTTATGTTCCAAACCGCAAGATAGAATGTGCTAATACGAAGGAGTGCAAAGGGATTCTTGGAATCTACTACTTTCTATGGTACAGTGAGCCTAAACTGGTGATCTTTTGATGGTGATATATTTTCAATATATGATCTTTTTCCCTCAAAATCTTGATATGTTATGAGGCCATTACTATAGATGTTATGTTTCAATCCCCAAGCTAAAATGTGCTCTTGTAGAGGAATGCGATAGGATTGTGAGATTGCACTATGCAATTTTCTTTCCAAAAAAGGGACATTACAAATCCACCCTTCCCAAAATTGCTTTTCCTCAAGAAATGAAGATTTGGATGCTCTAGAATTTTAGGCCCTTCCTAGGTAGCATATTCAATTGGAAAATCCTTCTAATGGACAAGATACTCAGTTACATTTTGATTCCTTAGATTATTTACCCTAGTATCAATCACATCTTCTAGAATAAGGATGAGATTCCCCCCATCATCTAGTAGTGGTAGCTCAACAGTAGGGAATATATTCCCAAAACCTTCTTTAGACATGAAACATGGAAAACATTATGGATATTGTTGTCTACCAAAATTTCCACCTCATAAGAAACTTCTCTAACCTTCCAAATTATTTTGTATGGCCCATAGAACTTAGGCTTGAGCTTCTCTACTCCACCTTTCTTGATGGAAGATTGTTTATAGGGTTACAACCTTATAAATGCCATATCTTCCACCTCAAATGATCTTTTTGTGTGGGGTGTGTGCAAGAAGTTGAGTCCACTATTTGGCCAAAAAGTGGAAGTGTTTTCCCTGATTTTTAGTATTTGACACATTTGACCTTAAAATTTGAAGCACTTAGAGATGAAATCCTTCAAAAAGTCACTGATCATAAAATGTAGTGCTCGGAGTCTAGTTTCCAAATATATAATTTATTTCAATACCCAGATTGTACAAATTGAGTTTTAATAGGCATTTCTAAAAACCACTAATTAAAAGTCATTTTTTTTACCATACCATGTACATGTACGACATCCATATTTTGACTTAAATTATCGTATTTTTCTAAATCCTTTTGGGAAAAGTTTTATGACTCACTGAAGCTTGCTCTTGATATTTTTTTGTAATTTTTTATTGAATATATTTTTTTTTGTTAATTTTTTATTAGGAAGATTTGTCATTTTGAAAAATTGTCTTGTACGACATGCATAAGATGAACTAAACTTATCATTTTCTGATTTTATTTTTTTTTCAAATTGAAAAGAATTGTCTGAAGTTTGCTCTCGTGCAATCCGTTTGTCAAAATGTTATGTTGATCAAAAGTTATTAAAATAGTAAAAAACTATGATATTTAAGGTTTATGGACCAATTTTATTAGAAATTAATTGAAAAATAGAAAAAATAATTCAATTGCAAAAAAAATTACATATTTAGAATCTGCATTGTTTCATCTAAAATGGGTTTTAATTCGTCAAAAATTTTTGCAAAAAAGGTCGTCAGCCATATGTCCAAAGTCGGTATTTTTTTTTGACATTGTTAGGGCCTTCAACTTGCAGGTCAAACCAGGTTGAAGGCCTAGGTTCGGACTTCCAATGCTTTTCCCGAACCAAAAACCTTGGCAAAAACCCGCCC
>VDFB02049217.1:116506995-116570964 GCA_007258455.2 Sequoia sempervirens | reverse complement strand
ATATAAAGTGATGTTTAGGGTTCATCTTGTTCTCTTGGATGGGTAATAGAATCAACTTCCTACACTAATCTTGAGAGGAGAAGTGATGCAAAGCAGGGGTAGACACTCTCTCAATATGAAAATACCTATACATACTCACTCCATGGTTTCATTGGAGGCAGCAACTCAAACATTTTAGTACACCTTGTCACCATTTAGGACACAACCTAATGAGCATTCAAGGATGGGAAACACATCAATAGTGATAGACATTATGGAACAAGGGACAACAATGTTTCAATACTTTCCAACACATTTTGTGATTCATAAACCCTCTTGAACCAAACACTTATTTCCATCAATGCACCACACAACAATGGCTTGTACTCAACAATGCAAATGACCAATATTACAAACAAGGAAGAAAATAGAGTGAACATAAGGCTCTTGATTGTCATAGACTTGTTTCAACATAACATAAAGGTTCTCAAACTTTCAAGACTCAAACTTGTATAATACAACATTCCCAACTTATGGTTTCTTGTCACAAGGCACACACAAATCCAATCACTCAATCAACACAAGGAATGACTTGTCCATTGTATCCTTGGCCTGCAATAACTTTCAACAACATGGCATAACAACCATTATATCAAACTTCATAAGATAATGCAAGGAACTTATCAAATAATCATCATGGAGGGTTTTAGGACTGTCCCAATGAGGAAATGAAAACAAATTGTCATTAATAACTTTCACAAAACATATAATAAAGCCAATCGCTTTGGTGGAATTGAAGATAACATAGTTACATAAATTTCCTTTAGTTTTCATAAAGACCCTGATGCCCCTGCATCATATACCCAAGGGGAGGAAAAAAATCAAGTCCACTTGAGTGTAGGTCTTCTTTTCCTTCCTAGTCTTCCAATTCTTCTGCACTATTGTCTTGATGTCTTCTTGGCTTTGTCTTTGTGTCTTCCACTTGTTTTCTCTAGGTTGTCTTCTTAACTCCTTCTTCTTTCTTCCTTGCAAGGTATTCCTCTTTTTCCATCCTCCTCTAGACTTGATCTCTTTCAAGATCCTGCTTCTTAATGACTTTTATCTCCTTTTCTAACAAACTTGCACATACATAGTCCAATGAAAGATCAAAAATAAAATATTGAGACCTTGAGGTATCCTCCTTGTCTCCTTGCACCATGCACTCCACTTCAACACCCAAGAAATCCTCCACGTGTGCTATTGTTGGCTTAGGACTGAACTTGTCCTCTAAGGGTCTCCTTTGATAAATATCATCTTCTAACACTTCCATCTCAGTTGTTAATTGCTCTTTAATTTCATACAAAAAGTAGTGTTCCTCTTTTCCCAAACCTGCCATCTCCTTCCAAAGGATGTGATTAATCTTTGTCTATGGACTGAATACTTCTTGTTGCACTCCAGAGCTACATTCATCATTGAAATTTTTAGTTTGTCCTATTGTTGCAAAAAATTTATCCTTCATATCCATTTCTTCCAATAATAAAGCATCCAATTCATCATGCATGTCATCAAAAACTGGTCTTTCTCTAAGAGAACAAAAAACATATTCTTTATTCATCAACCTTTCACTATCAAAAACATAATGCAATATGCATTCACCAAGTATCTCACCTTCCCCAGGATGACACAATATTCCATCTTCTTCACTTAGGATCTCTTCTTCATTTACTGTTATGCCTGCATTTACACACTCAAAGCTTTCGTTAATTTCAGAGCAATTAGACTTACTTGCCTCCACATCTCTTTCCTCGAATGGCTTGTCAAGTACTTTCAACCACCTTCTCAATCTGTTAACTTCCAGTTGCTTCCTTCTCTTTTCCATCAGTTTCTTAAGTGGCCACTTCACCTTCTTTCTCATTGGCCAATGCCAAACATTTTCTTGATATGCTTTCTCAAGACATTGTTTTAATACAAGCTCAACACATTTTTCAAACTTGTCCATTCTTCTATCAAACTCTGCAACTAGCCTTACCCTATTGTCTTTCATCTTGTCCTTTTTGAGGCCTTCTTTCTTATCTTGTTGTTGCATCTTCTTGTCTTCATGATAGCTCACCTAGGTTTTCTTCCCTTTTCCTCACTACCTGGTCTTTTGGCATCTGGGTTCTTCACTTCAATCTGTCAACACCAACACAAAAATTCCCACCATTCTCCCACTTTTAGAATACCTTGCAAGAGCCAAAAGGAAAACATACCACTATAGAATCTACTAGGGCTAAGAGGTCCATAGAATTTGAACACCATCTAAATTTCTCTATACTCATGAGCTTTGACAAACAATTAAAACATTCATCACAGTTTTTACTTTCTCTAATTACATCCTTCCATCTTCAACCACATCTCTAACAAAATGAAATTTCACATCTATGTTCTTGGTCCTATAATGTCATAAAATTGCACCCCTTTCAATTTCACATACATTCTTGTGTCCACTTTGGTGTCCACTCTCTTAGCACTTGCGTAGGCTCATTTTAGCCCCTGCATCAACCTTTCTCCCTCTCAAGATGCTCAAGACCCCTTTTTAGCAACTACCCTTGCATGCCAACTTTGCCCCAAACTTTGTGTTTTTCCCATTCTTGTCATTTTGTAGCATGATGTGTCTAGACACTAATGCGTCGTGCTAGAGTCCCATGACATTTTGATGTTGAAATGGCCATTTCTAAGTTCCTTGCCACTTTTCAACTACTTTTGTTGGTGGTAATGGCCTAAGACACCTTCTAATGGCTCAAGAACCTTCTTTTCCTTCCTATTCTCTCTTAAAAAGCTATATGTTCCATTCATTTGGGGCTTCTTCTTAGTCTTTCTCTCTTTGAGATACTCTCTTCTCTCTTGTTCTCTTGCTTGCTTAGCTCTCTACAAATTGCTACAATAGCACTCTCACATTCTTACAACACTCTTGGAAACTCTCTTGGCTCTTACAACTATCTTTCTCCCTCTTTGGCTTCCTTAAGCCTTGCAGGTGATATCTTGCTTATCTTGTATCTTTGAGCATCTTGGGATTTCTCACATCCCCTATCTATTGCATCTCTATTTTGTGATACAGGTTCTCCTCCTTGATTAGGGATTGCTTTTATCACTCGTACACTCATTTTATTTCTATTGATTATTCATCTCTATCTATTTGGTTGTTCGTGAAGGTGGGAACACCAAAATGGGGGTTTGACTTTGGAAAGGCCCTAAACAGCCCCAACATTTTCCCTTGATCTTATGTGTGAAGGTATTAAAGATATTTCTTTGCTAGAGGCTTCATTGCTTGCTCTACTATCAACACTTTCTTTTCCTTAGTTTTATCATTTACATTTAGTTCACTTTACTTTATTTCAGTTCTATTATTCTCTATTACTTTCCTACATCTTAGATTTCTTAGTAGCCAGGGTAGAAGTAGTTACTTTATGTTCTTTGCGACATTCTCAATTTTTAGTCCGTACGGGCCTCAGGGACTTCATCGTGCCGCGTTGTAGTTTGTACTTTATGCCTCCATCCTTTGGCTGAAAACTTACCAGTTTTTCCAAAAAACCACTATGACCTACTCATTTTGATTCTAAAACTCCCGCTCTGTTCCTTGAGGTAGTTTAGGGTATAGTTCGCTCCCAACAATTCTCTTGAGAATAAAAATACTCATAAGCAACGAACCCCCCCTTCTCTATAGGTCCTTATTGAAATGTTGGGTTCTTTGCAAAAAAAATGTAATTTGACTCTCATAATAAAGTGTAACCATGCCTTGATTCAACCCAACATTTTAACACTATCTTTTCAACCGAATCACTCCTTTATAGAAATTATTTTTCTCCATATAATTTTCCTTAGTAGTGGATAAAGTGACCACAACTTGTCACTTTTTAATCCAACTTATAGCACCATCATTTAAAATAAATAAATATACATTGATGGATATTTTTACACCGAAGGCGTTCCCTCAATGAAGTTTTCCAATCCATTTTCTCTATACATGGTTAAAACAGGATGCAAGACCATCTAGAATAGATCTTCACCGTTCATTATTTCTTGTCATTTTTCCTTCTGCCTTGTTCGCACATTTACTATGGGTGGGAGTTGGTGTACCCTGTGTGTTGCAACTACCTTTTCCTTCTTAGATACATTTACTCTAGATGGGAGTTGGTCAAAAATATTTACCTTGTTGATGAAGTTTGATTGTTGACAGAAACAAATCATTGAGAACATTTTGCACAATCTTGAGGTAAGCCATTTTTCCTGGTTTGAATTATTTGCGATTCTTTTTTGTTTTGTCTCTATTTCAAAAGTTGCACATTGTTAGAAAATATCAACTGACCTTTTAATCTAAAACAATTGTTTTGTGAGCTTTTGTAGATTGCATTTGGTTTACTTTGTTTTAACAAAATAACTCATTCATTAGGGCTCGCTCACAAATAGAGAGAAATTGTCAAGAATCTTCAGGTACATCACTTTCCTTCATTTCAATCACCTTCTTTGGGGTCTTGTAGACAACATGATCATTTATTTCTATGTTTTTTTTATCTGTAAAGTTGTTATGGGTAATTGTTTGTTGGCAGCCGCTGCAGTCCTTTGTACACCATTTTTCTGTATGTTGAAAATGTTGTCTGTACAGGGATAAGGTTGTAATTTAAAGGATTATTCTCGCCACCCCTTCTTTGTGACTGGTTTGCTTCTCAGCCTGCATCGAATAACGTGAAGCACTTTAAACCAGGCTTTCATTAGAAGGAAAGAAAGGAGGGACGGAGGAGTCTTGTCATCTCCTCTAAACTAGGGACAGGGCTAAAATAGGCGGGGAAGTGGGAAATGCACTATAATTAGCTATGGAGCAATGAAGAGGGGAGTGGCTGCACATGACATCTGACATGGGTTTTTATATTTATCTCTTTTCATCTTTTCCTCTGACTGCCCTTGCAATTTCTGAAAGTAGGCTATATATAATATAGGTAGAGCGGTACAATTTTAGGGCATTTCTTTTATATATAAATTTCCACAGTATACATTCAAGTGAGGAGGGGAAATTTTAGGGACGAAAATAGGGATGCTTGGTAGATAATTAATTACCGTGTCTCTTCATCTCTTGACTATAACATAGATTATCCTATGAAAACTCTCTATAACAATGACGCATAATTATCCTGTGAAAATTTCTCTGCGATGACACTAAAATTCATGCCTAGATGAGCCATGAAATACTCGCAGGGCTTACTAGTGTTTTGGGTTAAAATAATTAGGGTTTATTGGTATTCCATACATTAGGGGCACACGGGTTTCTACCCAAGACACCCACTTTATAATCGTGGGCTCTATTTGATACTCCCATAATACCTCCCTCTTATCTTCTCTAGATGTTGCTTATGCCACATACCCTCTTTCTGAAGTTGCACCTCTTTCTGGTATATTGCTAGAATTTTTCTCATGCCTTAACTTCTGATCAAAATTTTGATTATTTGCAACTACCATATCTATAAACAGCTTCACATTGTGTTGCAACTTTGGCTTAGCTGTTTGGTATTTGGCAACCTTCTTTCTTTCCTCTTGCATATGATTGAGTACTAGTGCTCCAATCTTGTTGAAATGCACATAAAGTTGTCATGAAGGAATTTACACTATAAATGGTTTTGTTATTCAAACTCCTCATCATTTAAAACAAATCAACACTCCCTATTCATTTAGCTTTTGATCAATGTATTAGGGAATGTTGAGGCCAATGACCCAAGATGGGACCATCAAATTTATTTGTTCGAAATATTTTATTAATTCCTCATACTTTCACAAGCCTACTATCTTCTAGCCCTGCCTCACTAACATTTAAAACAAATCAAATTATGAGATATCCATCTACGAGCTTACTGCATTAAAATATGACTAGTTACCTTCTAGAGTGTCCATTTCATACATCCTCCATTTTGTAGCATAGATGGGCTTTGTTTATACTGTTTTCCTTGTATTCTCTACAAGTTAATCCTTTTAGTTTTTGTCGGTGCTAATAACTCTGTATAAAGACATGTTTTCCCATTTCAATCAGCATGTTTAAAGAAACTTCCTTTTGAATAATATTATATTCAATCCAGTATTCATGTTGATTACCAAGCTATTATGTTCTCCTTGGATGTGCTTCTGATCCTATAGAAAACTATGTTTGGTCAGTTTAACCACTATCTGTAAAGAAATCCCTCATTCTCAAACATTTTACTTAACCCATCTTTCATGTTGATTACCAAGATTTACCGCTTATTTGATGCATGATGTTAGCATTTCCTCAATTTAGTATTTTAAATCTTCTTAATTTGAATTTCAATAGTCTATCAGCATGTATAATCACTCTGTGAATGCATAGAGTAGTATCATGTACAGTTTATGATATAAATTGTTTTATTTCATTTGCATCTCATAAATCAACTTTTAAGTTATATGTCTTTTACTACTGCCTTCCATGTGATTGCCATTATTTATGTGAAATATTTTATGGGAATCTCTACACGGGTAGATCAGTTTTGTTGTGTTTTATTTCATTATTACAGTTCTGTTGTTATCTACTAAATCAATTGCATTAATTTAATGTTCATTGAACGTAGTATAAATTTTTGGTTAACTTTCTTTTCCTTCTTCTTGAGTCTATTTTTCTGATAGTTTTCCTCACAACATTATTTACTATTGAATGTATAGCAGCTGCTGTTGAAGCCACAAATGCAATGGTTTCCAGAGCTATTTTCACCATGTCTATAGTATAGATCAAATCATCTTCATTTGTTAATATTAATAAATTGTTCTTTACAAAGCTTATGAATTCTACAGTTAATATTTCCTCGCATTTTTCTGCCATTTTCTTGGTTATTGTCCTTTGCAAAAGTACCAATTATACTGGTTCTTGTACTTTACAGACAAAATGTCATAAAGCCAAGGGATTGAATGTTACTTAATACGTTGTTCTTTACAAAGCTTATGAATTATACAATGAGAATTTCCTCACAATTTTCTACCATTATATTGATTATTGTACTTTGCAAAAATACCTTGTGCTACTTTTAGATTATGAATTGTAGTTCAAAATCATATTTTGTTAGTTAAAATGATATGTGACACCAAAATATATGTGCATAAATTCATTTATTTAAAAAAATTTGACACTTCACATTTTACAATTTCTATCTTTCAAATAGAATACCATAAACTAAAATATTGATCTCCACAAATCTTCAGCGTACCCATTGCACACGAAGGTATGATTGCTAGTTCTATTAGCATCTCTAATCCTATTTAAGTCCACATTATTGTGGATATCTAAAGAATGCACCTCTCTTGTAAAATTACCATGATAACACAAGGAATAATTTGAGGTAGCTTTCAAATATTTGAAGACTCTTTTCAATACAACCCAATAAATCCATTTAGGATTATACATAAATCTGATGAGAATTACCACTACTTGGGAAATGTTTGGTCTATTATAGACCATGACATACATTAAAATTTTGACTACACTCTAATAAGGTACCCTTCTCTCATCTTCCATCTCTAAAGGAGAAGTAGGATATTGTGTAACAAATAAATTTCCCCCCAAATTAACAGGGACACACAATGATCTAGAATAATGCATGTTAATCCTCTACAATATTGAATTCACATACTTATTCTAGGCAAGACATATATTTTGTTTGCTATGTCTCTCATTATCTCCATACCAAGAATGTGGTTAGCTACACTAAGTATTTCATTTCAAATATAGCTACAAGTTGAGACTTTAGTTTTTAAATTAATTCCTTCCCTTTTCCAATGAACAATATATCATTAACATATAATTCAATAATTAAAAAATAATCACCATCAAATTTATATTAAAAATAATGATCCAATTTAGAATGCTCAAATCCCCAACTCAACACAATTGTATCAAATTTCTAGTGTTGTGTGCTAGGAGATTACTTGAGGCCATACAAAAAATTCTTTAATTTACAAATCAAATATTCTTTTACCTTTCACTATGAAGTGATTTGGTTGTGACATGTAAATTTCTTCCTCCAAATCACCATGAAGGAAATCAATCTACACATCTATTTTTTCAATCTCTAGATCATAAGGTGTAGCAATTGAAAGAAAGAATCTAATGGACGACATTTTTGCATCAAGAGAAAATATATCACTCTAATCTACCCCCTCAACCTAGAAGTAACCTTTTGCAACCAACGATGCCTTGAAATTTTCAACATTACCATCATAACCCAATTTCTTCTTGAATAACCATATACAACCAACTATCTTGCATCCTTTAGGTAAAGGTACCAAGTCTTGTGTATAATTTCTTTCAAGCTCCACTATTTCTTCATCCATGGCTCTTTTCTAAGACTCTACATCATGCATACCTAAAGCATCTTGTATAGTTCTAGGTTCATCAATGTTAGTATTTAAATCAAAGATGCATCTCCAATCACTATAGGAATACCTTTTTGGTGATTGTTTATTCTTAGTTGACCTTCAAACAAGTTGAGTTAGAGGTTCTTGGTCTCTTCTTCCAAAGATTTAGAGCTCAAAGAGCTCTCCTCAACTTCTACTCTCATTTTGGATCTCAACTAAACTTGCTTTGAAATTTAAGAAGTTGAGCCAATTCTTTCTTTTTTCTTTGTTCTAGTTAGAATACAACATGAGAGTACTTAATCTCTCTGGAAATTAAAATTCTATTGTATAATACCTTTCCTATAATAAGATCCCAAATCTTATATTCTTTAACACCATAAATATAACTAATAAAAAATACATTTGATAGCCTTGTTCTCCAATTTAGTATGTTTCTCCCTTGTGTTAAGTTAGGTGACATTAACCTTGCAAATCTATGTCATTTTTTATGTCTCCATGTTTCTTGGAAAGTGTCGTAGGGGACACAAGAGAAATTAATTTAATATTGGAATTATATTGTAACTATATTTTGAAGAGGAAATTAAATTTTGGAAGAGGTTACACACCACTAGAGGAAAAACAATACCTCCTAGGCATATACATTGGGAAATTAAAGGGTCTTGATTGGGGCACCCAAGTTTGGAGGGAAAAAAGTGTCCATTGGTGTTCCATCTAGAAGTTGAACAATTATTGGAGCATCCTAAATGTAAGAAGATGAAGAGGTAATGGGTTAGGTGCCCATGTTGGAGCCTTGTGCATTTTAATTAATATTTTATCATTACTCTTTGTATTCCAAGAAAGGGGCATGGGTTTTTGAAAGTGGTTTTGGCACCTCTTGTTTTGGTTTACCATTGTGATTTTTCCTCCCACAAGTTCTATATATTGGAGCCATGAGATGGTAGTTTCATGTTGTGTTATTTGTAGGTGTATGGAAGCATTTGGGTTGTTAGAGATCAACAAGGAAGTGTATTACGGTGTATCTCGCTTGTGAAGATCAATAATATACTTTCCCTCTTTTCTTGTGTGGAGTTTTCTTCCTAAAAGGGTTTCTCCACGTAAATTTGGTGTCATGTTTTGTTTGCTGATTTTTCTATTGTGGTGAATGTGCAATCACATACATATAATCTGATTTGGTAATTTTATTTTCAGATTTGAATTTACATACATAAGTTAATATTGTAGCTTAGTTTCACCTTGTTTTCAACATTTGGAATTAGAGGTATCTATTTTATTTAGAAGGGGGCACCTTTTTCTTAAGTATTGAAGGTTTTTTGGATGAGTGGGATCTTTTTTTGTGCGGTATATTGCAAATTTATGAAAAGGATTATATACCATGGCTTGTACATCTTGTCAAGATATTGATAAGTTTAATGGAATGAGCTACGAGATGTGGAAATTAAGAATGGAGGACCTCCTTGAAGAGAGATATTAAAGGTTGTCGGTTTCACAAGAGATTAAACCAACTGCAATGTCTAATGAAGATTGGAAAAATTAGACAAGAAGGCATGAGGAACCATTCAATTGTGTCTTACAGGTTTTTTCATTTTGAATGTCTCCACCAAAGACACCACCTATAAGTTGTGGAAAAGGATAGGTGATATATATCAAACTAAAAGTTTTTCTAACAATTTATATCTGAAAAGACATTTATATTCTTTAAAAATGAAAGATGGTGACTCTATACTAGATCATTTAAATGCTTTTGATCTAATTATAAGTAATATTGCATTAGTAGATGTTAAAATAGAAAATGAAGATAAATGTATCGTGTTTCTTTTTTCTTTGCCCGAATCTTGAGAAAATCCAATTATTGCCATAAGTAGTAGTAATGTAGAACTAAAGATGGAAACCATAATTTCCATTTAAGAGGAGATGAGGAGAAATTCCATGAATGTTGGCTCCCAGGATGCCTTACATGTGCATGATAGGTCCAAACTGAAAGGACCTAAAGGGAACAATAAGAGGGATAAGTCTAAAGGACATTCTAAAAAACTTAGAAAGAGTAAAGTGTTGGAATTATGGTAAAAGAGGGCATGTGAAGGAGTGTAAGAATAATAAAAATGATTTTGATTCCTTCATGGAAAAGTCCTTTGATGATGATTTTGATGCTTTGTTTATTTTAGCTAACACTATTAGTGATGATGCTTGGCTTATTGATTCAGGTTACTCCTACCATATGACTCCTCACAAGGAGTTATTTACTAAAAAATTATATGATGGGGGAGATGTTTTTCTTGGTGATAAAAACACAAAAGGATAGTTGGTAAGGGAAAGGGAAAGTTGTGTTTCAGTGATGGGAGGATTAAAACTCTTGATAATGTTTTGCATATTCTAGGAATTGCAAGAATTGCTTTCACTACATCCAAGTTGAATGATTCTAGAATACATGTGGCATTCAAAAAGTTTGGTTGTTGGTTGGTAAGAGGGATTTTGGTGATAGCTAAAGGATCTCAGATAGGGACCTTTTTTAGGCTAAATGCCTCTACTTTATGTAACTCTTCCAATGTAGCTAACACTGAAAATGCATGTATGTTGTGCCACTATAGATTGGGTCACATAGGTGAAAAAGGACTTAAGACTATTCCAAACAAAAAGTTGGTTGATGGTATTTCTGATTATTCTATTAGTAAAAATGATTTTTGTGAACATTGTGTGTTTGGTAAACAAAATAGGGGAAGACAAAGAGGTAGAATATTTTCTTTTATAGAATCCATTTAGAGGAAGAGGAAGATCCCAATCTCCTTTCTCTTATGATATGTATGCTCCACAATTTACACCACAAGCTCCTAAATTCACTCCACAACATTCTAGGCCAACTACTTATTATTTTGATAGAAGTAGAAATACAAGATGAATGGATAACAATAATAATTTGATAAAAGCTAATGAATTTAAAGAAAATTTATTCCAAAAACTTGTTTGGAAAGAATTTAAATGGGATAGTGAACCTACTTTCAATGAAGAAGAATTATGTGAAGCATTTGATGTCAGATGTAATAACCAACCCATTGTTATTTCAATAATTTTGATTTTTTTAAGTTGACCCTCCAAAAAGTAGAATATGGTACTACCAGAACAACCTTGACAAAAGGCTTATAAAAGAAGAACCTAAGATAGTACAAATAGAAGAAGATTATTTTCAATCTAAATCTTAGTTATTCCATGCTCTAAATCAATCCAACCACAAATTAATAATGTTTAGTTTTCCACTTCCTAAGCCATAGCTGAAGCTTGGAAATATTGCAACTTTAATCCATGAGAGGTATACATAGTTTATTTCTATAAAAATTAATAGAAAATTTTATGATGCACATATATATACTAGTGCTTCATTATCATTTTGTAAGTTTTCAATATTAGGGAATTGAGAACAATTAAAATAAAATTGTAAGTACAAAAGCATGGATGTTCAAGGCCAAGTCTTCACCTACAATAAATATAAGCATCAAGAAACAATCACTATAGAAGGAGACATTTTTAAATGTTATTTTTTTGAGTTTAACAAGGCACATGTTGATATATTTCTAGGAAGTGATTTCATAGATAATTATTTTTCTTATGGAAGTACAAATAAACATGTCTTATTTACTCTAAATGGAGAAAGGGTTAAGGTCTTGAGACTTGTATATGCCTCTGAAAAAATCCTTTTACTATGATTGTCTAATCTAACAATATTTTATAATTTCTTGAGCTAAAGGAAAAAGGAGAAGAAATATGTGTTGGAGTAATTAGGACATCACTTGATAGTTAATCATTAATTAATTATTAGGTCCTTTATTAATTTAATTACTTAAGCTAAACTTATGAGTGTTTTTTATTGTTAGATTGAACTATTTATAGGTTGAGTTGTCTTATTGCATGAGATGATGACACTTGACACAATCTAATCAAATCTTCATCTAGGATTTTCTTTTTTCTTTTTTGTTACAAGGTGTAGAGATCCAAATTTGGACACTTAATTTATCCAAATTTATCAATTTTCATCTAAACATCCTCTTATTTGCATTAATTAAGTAATATTACTATTATTTAATTAATATCCTTAATTCTGCCAGATCACTAAAGTATTTAATATTAATAATTAAATACCCTACCCTCCTTAATCCCTATATTAATTCCTCACATGTCATTTTCATCTAATCCTAATCCATATTCTAATGTATTCGTTAAGGATGTGAACATGCCTAATCCTTGATTAGGATGTGTCACATCCTCCAAATTTTTCAAATTGGCTTCTAATCCTCATTAACCCCTAATTATCCTCTAATTATTGATTAGTTAAGCCTAATCAGTACCTTAGTCAACTCTTCCCATCCCCCAAGGAAATTTTTAATTCCTTTTTATTCATCCAAGGCTCCTCTCTTCCCCATGTGAATTTTAATTCACTTTTATTCCTCCTAGAATCCCATTTTCCCATGCATCTTCTAGAATTTTTGACTTATCACATCAAGTCACATGTGAAAAACTCCCACCTTTTGGAGACCCTCTCTTATCGACTAGATTCTGCCAAGCACGTGAATTTTTAATTCACATTTATTCCTCCAGGAATTTTCTCATCTCCCAATGTACTTCCAAGGTACACGTCCTTCCTCCACATCACTTACACATCATCTCACCCTTAGCCACTTCACATTCCACATGTCAAAATGTGAGGGCTTGTGAGTCCTCAACTCACTTTAGCCCTTCATCTTGGCCTTGTTGGATAAATCTCAACCATTGAATTCTCTAGAGAATTCAACTTTCTCAATAAATGCCCCCTCCTCTAAGACATTTCAAAACACTTAATCATTTTGCAACTAAATGTTGTCATTTTGTGCACTCATCTAGCCATCCAATTTATCTATTTGCATTTGCATCCAATCATATAGTTAAATTTTGCATTTAGCCACATCTAGAGTCATCCAAGGAGCATACAGAGTAATCCAAAATCAAGGGCCAACCAAGGAGTTTCAGTTGCAAAAGGGAAAGTATAACCACTTGCAATCATTTTACACTTTTTCTCTTTGCATTAACGAATTCCTTAAGTTAATCTTGAGGTATTTCTTTGTGTTTTTCCATTGCACTTTAGTCATTTAGAATAGGTAAAACACTTGGATATCACATAAGGATTCTCATCCATTGTAATCATTCATTCAGATTAATTCATTGCACAATCAATTGATTTTCTAGATCAATCTCTCTCAAGGTTTCCGAACACTCGTCAATGACTTTTTCTCTTTAGATGTGATAGGTGTTTTGGTTGCAGGTGATTTATAGGAGTTGTGAGGTTCAATCATCAACTCCAACAATATGTTCATAAGATCCATAAACTTTTCAAATTAAGATCAATACAAATGATTGTGCCTACCATCCTAAAAAGGATGGAAAATGATGAGAATACTCAAGACGAATTGAAGTCTCAAGTAGCTCAATTGACAACATGTGTGAATAATATGATATGACCCATTGATGTTGTTGCTTTTGAGCTAGTTTTGTAGGCTACATTGAAAGGAGAAGTCCTACATCCCAACCTTGAAGGGTGGGTCATTGCTATTAAGGGACATGGGAAGATGAATTACAAGCTAGCTAGCAAAATTTTGAGAAAAGAAATAAAAGCTTATCACTACAATAGTGACGAAGCTAGTTTGGCCCACCAAATGGAGGTGGAAATTGATGCGGATTTGATGGTATGGGATGATTGCATCCCAATTTTGTAGAAAATAAAGGCCACTTCTTCAGATGACTTGTTGAAGGTGGATATAATAGAAGAAGAGGACCAAGATAATCCAAAAGAATGGCTAAAAGCAACACAACTAAGGGTAAAAACCTTGAATAAATGCAAACGTAATTGAGTAAGAACAAGAACCTAGCCAAACATGCTATGATGAAGATAGAAAATTTTGTAGAAAGATTGGGATGCACTTTTGTGTGAAACACCATCCCTAGTCACCTCTCCTAGCAAAATGGTCAGAGAAATAGAAGGATCTCTACAAGATCAAATTAGTTTCAAAACCATTGACCAAGCTATGACTTGAAAAGCAGAGTTGTAGGCTTTCCAGGATGAGATAGCCAACTCCACCGAACTACAAGAGAAGTTAGACCAGATTTTCACAAAGGGTCAAGTTGCAATACCATTGGGGTCCTCTGATGGACATTATAAATGATGTCATCACCATGTTCTCTGATAATTTTCCTAGCAAGTATTAATCATAATTTTGATTTTTTGTTTATTTTGAATAAATTTTGCAATAAAACAATGCCTAGATGGTGAACTTCCAAACGAATGTGTGTTTTTAGTTAGACTTTAGTTCTAGGAGAGCTATTACGTTTAGTTAGAGTATGTCTGTAGATTAAATTTGGGCACCTAAGTTAAACTTTTAGTTAACTATCTTTCCAAATCTATGAATTTTAGGACACAAAAGTCTATTTATTTGGAACTTTTAGTCATTGTAAAGGATCAAATTTTTTGTGTTTGTAGCATGGAATTTCCTATTGAATCTTGTCAAACATATTTATAAAATCAAAGGATTATGCCTCGTTTGCATGCATATGGATCTTGATCTCTGACAATGGTATGATTGTTTTATCTATTTGAATTGAGTAAATCGATGAAATAAGTTGTGTTACTATGGTATTGAATAGAGTTTTTTCTCAAATCTGCACATGTTTGAGATCATGGTGATTTGATTTTATATGACTTCAAAATCTTGAGATTGATTAATTTCCTTTGAAAATTGAATTGGTGTTAATAACAATTGTGTGAATACTAGTTGCTTTAATACTAGTTATTGGATTTTGTCTAACCACTCAAAATTGATAAATGAAATAAATCTTACTGTTGTTCACATACTTTTAGTTTATATTTTTGAATTCTCTTTTAACCCTCAATCTTTTGATCTATTTTATGATATTTTAAACAGGTGAAAGAGCATATAAATAACATAGATCTGCTAAAGTAACGTACTAAAATGCAATTGGTTGTGATTTCCAAAAAAAAATTCTTTCTTTTTTCGTTGCATATCTTGAATGTATTTTCTAGAAAACCCAAACAATCCAGGGCCCTTGTTGAAACACGTTTACATCAACCACTTAACTATTCATCATAGTAAAGATCTAACTCAAAAGGAACATTGGAAGAGGGAATCCTCTACTTTTCAAGAGTAATAATTTTTTTTTTCTTAGGAAGTTGGTTGTGCTAAAACCACCATCAACAAGTAATGTATGCTCTTGTTTTACGCTTCTAGCAATTCAAAGAATACAAAGTTCGATTTTCAAAGTTTGTAAGTTCTTTTATATAATATTTAGAATCCATAACCATTCGACCTCCAACCTTTGTTATTATTTTCCATTTTGTCTAACTACGTGACATCTAAAATGTGTTAGTTCATACCTGGTAGCGATAATTGATTCCTTTGGATCATACCATAATCATTTATGTAAGGGTATAGTTGACTTAAGATAAAAAAAAACCAAACAAAAAAAACAAAAAAATTGTAGATTGATCCTAAAGAAGAAGTTTTTCTATATAGAAGCAAATAAAGCTTAGGTTGTGAGAGTGTGCTCTGTGGTGAAAACATACAAGTTGTACATTTGTTCTTGTATAAAGGTTAATCAAACAAAAGTGAGTCCTAAATGAAATTTTCACCATTACAGCTATTAAGCTTAAATTAAAAGCATTACATTAGTTAATTAGGGTTACTAATGGGTCATGGCCTAACCAATGTGAATGCCTACTTGTACTAGATCTGTAAATGGATTGCAGAAAGGACATGCAAAGACACAGACGAAACGCACAACAACACTCTCAAAGAATTATCCTTCACCCTATTATTGGAAAGGACATTTTTCTCTGGTAGTTGTTGAATATAATTTGAAGAATAAAAGTGAAAAAGAAATTGCAGAAATAAAAGATTAAAAACAATCACAAAACAAGAACATAGATTTATCATGGTTCACCATCAATTTGATGGCTACGTCCACACTCAGGGATTATCTCATATTATTCTCAAGTTCTGAATTAATTACATTTAGCCAACAACTTCATTATATAAATCAGTCTCCAACAAATTAATGGAAAAATCCATTCAAAATAGACAACTTCTAAATTGGCCACACATGCCAATAGAAGTAATTACAAAAAAGAGAAAGCATTTTGAATTATGAAGGAAACATGCTAATTTGGGCTTCACTTAACCCAACAATCTCCCAATTGAAGACCAAATTGCTACTCAGAGATATCCCACCGCTGCAGAGTTAATGTCAGAGCTGCACAAGTTCGAGAGAAGCTCTACAGAATTCAAACTTCTCCCTTAGAACTACTTCCATCAACATGTTAACTGGATTCAATTTTGTGTCAATTTTCGCCACCTACAACTTGCCTTCTTCAATACAATGGCGAATGAAGTGATATCACAACTCTATGTGCTTTGTTCGATTATGAAAGGCTAAATTCTTTGACAAGTGAATAGCACTATTGCTATCACAAAAAAGAGTAAAAATAGATTGTTGAAACCACAAATCACCTATCAATAGCTGCAACCAAATCATTTCTTTTGCCCCTTTAGAAAGAGCACTATATTCTGCTTCCGTAGAAGAAAGTGCAACTACTTGTTACAACCGAGAAACCCAACTGATCGTTGCCCCAACAAAAGTGAATGCATAACTGGTGGTAGAACGCCTTTTATCTAGATCTCCAGCCATATTTGAATCAACGTAACCTCGTAGATGAATGTCCTTACCACCAAAACATAAACCACAATCAAAAGTACCTTTCAAATATCTGAATATCAACTGTACTGCCTGCCAATGTTGTTTACCTAGATTACTGATAAATCTGCTCACTACTGCCAGTGCCTGACCAATATCCAGACAAGTACAAGTCATTGCATACATTAAACTGCCAACTGTGGATAAGTATGGGACACGCTTCATGTACTCTTTTTCTTCTTCTATTTTTGGACACATAGCTGAGGATAACTTAAAATGATCAACCAAAGGAGTACTCATAGATTTGGCATTCTTTATATTGAACCTCTCTAAAATTTTAAAAATATATTTTTCTTAAGATAATTTAAGTTCTCTCTTTTTCCTATCCCTGATTATATTCATCCCAAGAATCCTCTTTGCTGCCCCTAAATCCTTCATGGCAAAGCTCTGATATAAATGTTGTTTTAACTCACAAACTATCCTCACACTATTGCCAACAACCAACATATCATCAACATAAAGTAATAAAATGACAAACTCACCATTTAGAAGCTTCTTGTAATAAACACATAGGTTTGAATCACAACGAATAAATTCTTGGTGAGTCATGAAGCTATCAAATTTTAAATACCATTGCCTGGGGGCTTGCTTGAGCCCATACAAACTCCACTTCAATCTGAAATATAAATGCTCTTGACCCAGTTTTGCAAAACATTTAGGCTGCTTCATGTATAATTCCTCTTCAACATCTCCATGAAAAAAAGTAGCTTTGACATCTAATTGCTCAAGTTCAAGATCCTAAATGGCTACCAAGCCTAACATTGCTCGAATAGTGATCATTCGCACAACTGGTGAAAATATTTCATTGTAATCAATGCCTTTTTCCTGAGCAAAACCTTTGACAACTAATCTGGCCCTGTAACATTGATGACCTCCCTCTTCCTCTTTCACACGATAAACCCATTTATTCTTTAGAGGTTTCCGATTTGTGGAAGTGGAACCAAATCCCAAGTGTCATTAGCATGCAGACTCTCTTTTTTCATTCATTGCCTCCATCCATTTAACTGAATTTGCATCTTTGCAAGCTAGTTTGAAAGTCGCCGGCTCTACCTCACCACAAAGCAACAATTCATAATTATAATCCTCTATTAAAAACAACTGAAAATCATCAAATTTATGTGGTGGTTTCCTCTTCCTTGTTGATTGCCTTAATTGAGAGTCACTGTCTGACTGTAGATTGCCTTGTTGCTCTACATTTTCCTGATTATTCTGTAAATGAAGACCACTGCCTTGTATTTCAATACTCCCCTGTTCTGACACATTTCCATCAGATGTCTGCCCTTGTATTCCCCTAATGCTTTGTTCGCTAACAACTCCCACTTGAGACTGTGAATTTAAAATTGGAGGCAATGATGGGTTATAGAGAGATTGTGTATGAAAGTGAGGGGGTTGCACATTAATTAAAGTCTACAAATTATATCCTAGTGGCTGCATGTGAATTACCAGGGGGTGCGCAAAGTGTTTGAAGAGGTGCAAATGTGTTTCTAAAGGCTGCGTTGGGTGCATGGAATTCCGCGCAAGTGATGGAGGCAACACAACATTTATTGAAGGCTGTGTATTTATCATTGAAGGCAACGAATTAGTTTGTGACTGTGCCTCACTTACAAGAGGCTATGTAGTAAACAGTGGAGGTGGCACATTGAACAAAGATGACGCTGTCAAAGGTTGTGAATTGTCTTGTGTAGGTTGCATAGTGATTGGAGGAGGCAGCATAGTAATTAAAGATGGCTGTGAATGAGCTATGGAAGGCTACGTACCATTTAAAACTTGTATTCTATGTGTAGAAGGCGTTGTTTGACTACATAAAGGCAGTGACTAAATTGGCATGGGCAGAGAAAGTTGTGTGCTAACAATTGACTGTGAATTAGCTGGTAAAGGCAATGAATTTACTAACTGAGACTGTGAATTGACATTGATAGGTTGTGAACAAACAGGGGTGCTTGTGTTTGAAGAAAGAATTAAAGGCTAGGAGAATGTAACAAAAGTTTTCTTAACACAATCATTTTCAAATAAATCAACTTCAAAAAATTCATTAGAAGATTTATCTAGAGGCTGCAAACCTGAGAATTTTTCCTCATTGAAGACAACATCCCGATTGCGCACAATATTTTTTGCAATGGGATCCCACAGCCTAAAACCAAATTGATCTTCTCCATAGCCTAGAAAAATGCACCTTTTCGATTTGAAATCGAGCTTCGTTCGTTGTTCTTTAGGAATATGCACGAATGCTTCACAGCCAAACACCCGCAAATGATGATATGAAATTCTCTTCCCAAGCCATCTCTCCTCAGGAATGTCAAAATCCAAATGAGATGATGGGGTACAGTTGATCAAATATACTACAGTGTTGCACGCCTTTGCCCAAAACTATTTTCCCAACCTGACATTGGAGAGTATACATCGAGCTCTCTCTAAAATTGTCCAATTCAACTGCTCAGATGCTCCATTTTTCTGAGGGGTGAATAGGACCACCTTGATTCTACGAATGCCATTGTCTGCAGAGAAATTATCAAACTTCGAGGAACAAAAATCTCCTCCATTGTCAGTTTTCAGACATTTAATCTTATGCCCTATTTGATTTTCAACAAGACCCTTGAAAATTTTAAACTTCGAAAAAACTTCTAATTTTTTATTCAACATGTAAATCCAAACTTTCTAAGTATAATCATCAAGAAATGTGACAAAGTAATTGGAACCACCAAATGAAGTTACCTCTGTAGGACCAAAAACGTCTGAATGAACGAGTTCCAAAGGAGTGGTTTTTTGATCATGGCCTGTCGTCAAGAAGCTGGCCCAACTTTGTTTGCCATAAAGACAATGTTCGCAAAATTGCAAATCCACCGAGTGCAAGTTGAGAAGCTGATCTCGTTGAAGCATTACTTCAAGCCCTTTCCTACTCATGTGATCGAGCCTTCTATGCTAAATTTTTGAATTGTTGTCCATGACTGTCATGGTAGCTCCCACTTTACCATGGCATTTTAAAATATAAAGATTACCCAACTTCTTTCCTTTTGCAATCACTAATACCCCTTTTGTTACTTGCCAATTTTCTAAAGAGAATTTAACATCACACCTAGAAGCAATTAATTGACTGACATAAATTAAATTTCTTTTCAACAAAAGAACATATCTGACATCCTTTAAAATCCATTGACTGTCATTTTTTAAATTTAAAACTATATCACCCTTACCAACAATTTCACACTCCTTATTGTCACCAAGAAAAACCTTACCGAAAACACCTTCTTTGAAATTTGTGAAAGCTTGCTTGCATGAAGTAGCATGGAAAGAAGCTCCGGAATCAAGTACCCAAAAGTCTACAGTCATGTCTCTAGCAGCCAAAATTAAAACTCCATCGTCTTTTTCAGCTGCAGTGTTTGCTTGATTTTTTATGATTGAATCCTGTGCCTTCTTATAATTCCAACAATTTTTCTTTGTGTGGCCTGGCTTGCCACAAAACCAACAGGCACCCATTTTTCCTCTTGACTGCAATCTGGATTTTGATCTCCTTCAATTATTATATTTGCCTCTTTCTTTACTTCTACCTCTATTCTCAATACTTACAACCGTTAATGCCTCACCAGAAGAAGACTCCTGATTTTTTCTCTGCATATCTTCACTCAGTAAAGTGGCTGCAACATCATCGAATTTTAGCTTGCTTTTGGCAGCCACCGAAGTGCTCACTGCCATCACAACACCTTCCTAGCTATTTGGTAAAGAACACAGTAATAAAATAGCTTTTATTTCATCTTCCAAATTTATGCCTACAAAAATCAGTTGGGTAACTAAAGTATTAAATTCATTCAAATGATTGGACATAATCCCTCCTTCTCGCATTTTTAAATTATACAATTTTTTCATAATAAATACCTTATTGGAAGCATATGCCATTTCATACTTGTATACCCTTGATATTATGCTATTCTAAATGAGCAAAACAACTAAAAACTATGAAAAACAAAATATCAAGAACACCTCAAGATTAGCCAAAAGAGAGTGATAAAACAATGAGAAGAGTAGATAATGCAAGACAAATGGTTTACCTTCCCCTTGTTGCTGATACTCCTTTGATTGGCCCTTGTTTAAGATTGGTTGTGTGCTCCTTGATGGCTCTATTGAAGATCACTATTATGTGCTTGGATGTAAAATGCAAGTGGATGTGATTGCAAATAGGGTGAGTGCACAAAATGGCAGCATGTAGTTGCAAATTGACTAAGTGTTGGAGGAAGTAAATGGGCAGCATGTAGTTGCAAAATCAAAAGTCCTCCTAAATGCCCTTGAGGAGGGGGTATTTATAGAGGATCTTGAATTCTCTAGAGAATTCAAGGGTCAAGATTGATCCAACAAGGCCAAGATGAAGGGCTATGGTGGGTTGAGAACCCACAAGCCCTCACATCTTGACATGTGGAGGGTGAAGTGGCCAAGGGGGGATGAGATGGAGATGAGGTGTCAAGAGGGTACATGAGGTGGAGGAAGGACAAGTACCTTCCAAGTACATTGGGAGATGGAAAAAATCTTGGGTGAATAAAAGTGAATTAAAAATTCACAATGATTGGAAGAATCTGGTGGATAAGACAATGCTCCCAAAAGGTGGGAGTTTGTCACATGTGACTTGATGTGACAAGTCAAATATTCTAGAAGGTGCATGGGAAAAGGGGATTCTAGAAGGAATAAAATGTGAATTAAAAATTCACATGGGGAAGAGAGGAGCCTAGGGTGAATAAAAAGGAATTAAAAATTCCTTGGGAGATGGGGAGAGTTGACCAAGGTACTAATTAGGTTTGACTAATTAGTAATTAGAGGATAATTAGGGGCTAATTAGGATTAAAGGCCAACTTGCAAAAGTTGGAGGATGTGACACATCCTAATCAAGGATTAGGCATGTGCACATCCTTAATGAAGAGATTAGAGATGGATTAGGATTAGATGAAAATGACATGTAAGGAATTAAATAAATGTAATATTTATTTAATTTATTTGATGAAAAGAGGATTAAGGAGGGTAAGGTATTTAATTAAATACCTTAGGGATTTAGCAGAATTACGATATTAATTAAATAATAGTAATATTATTTAATTAACTCAGATAAGAGGATGTTTAGGCGAAAAGATAAATTTGGATAAATTAAGTGTCCAAATTTGGATGTCTACATTTTGCCCCTCTTTGAGATGGTGTTGAAGTAGCATCATTTCAAAGAATATTAAAATATAGAACCTAGAAGAAGATGGTTAGATTGGAAAAGATGCCCCAGTCATCCAAAGGAGTGACTAGGAAGGGAAAAAGAAAGTGATGAAAATTAGGGATGAAGGATGGGAAAAAGAAAGTGAGAAAATTAGGGATGAAGGATGCCCCCTCGAGAGGACATGCGGGTTGAAGAGAACACGTGTGTGCTCTCGAAATAGATGATGTGATGCAAGGGGAGATGAGGAAGATGATGCAAGGTGATGGGTAAGAGAGTAAGTGATATGGAGATGGATGAAGCACAAATGGATGCAGAGATGAAAGATGATGTTGCCCCAGTCAAGGTACAAGCCAAACTGGGGTTGATGATGGATGGAGTGTTGTTAATGAGGGAATGAAGGATCCTGAAACAACACGAGGATAGGGAAGGATACATCCCACTGAGTGGTATTGATGAGGGAAGGATACATCCCAAAACACCACTAAAGGATAGGGAGGAATACCTCCCGATGATGATGAAAGTGTTGTTGATGAGGGAAGGATACATCCCAAACAACACTAAAATGATGATGATGATGATGATGATGATTGGATCTAGGCTTGTAACAAGACTAAGAACAAGACCAAGGATATGATTTGATGATGCAGGCGAAATGGCATGGATGGGGATTGGATAGAGATGTGAGATAAGGATGAAGGATGAATGAATGGGGGATTGTGATATATAAGAGGATGGGGGATATATGCAAGATGATGGAATGGAGAATGAAATGCAGTCCTAATGCAATTTGCCATCTTTGGAGCACTGATTTTTGCTATAGCATAAGACACAAGATGCCAGGGTATGAAGAACCAAGGCGGATTAGTGTCTAATGCATAAAACACACATAACAAACAAGAAGGCTATCCTAACACCCCAAAGTCACGATAACTTTGGTCGGGTCAGGTATTGGGATAACCACAAGCAAACAAGGATGCCCCAGCATAACACAAGACCTCGGGGATCTCGGTGGGTACTATGTGGGACAACCAAGAAGACAAAAATAGACATAAAAAGATCAAGATATGCCCCTATGTTGACCAATCAAAACACACCATAATATGATGGATTATGGCGGTTTTGACAAGTGATGATAGGGAGTTCAAATGATAAACAAAAGCCAAAAGCATCAAAAGATCGCAATCAATGTCAAATGTCCTTTGCCATAGGATCAAGGGGATGGATGGGATTGATGAGGTCTGTTAGGAAGGATGCATCCTGTTGAGACCGATGATGGACACTAAGCTAAAAGATCAATATGACGCGGGATGTTCAAAATTAATTGGATCTCATGATACAAGTGGATCTCGTTTGTTAAGAACCAGCTAGATAAGGGCATAGCTTGACGATACGACACAAGGGAGACAAGATATGAGACTAACACACCCTAAAGACCTAGGGGCTCGGGGGCCGAGCAAAGATTAGCCTTGCCTACGTGAAAGCGCAGAGCCCTCGTAGTTGGATAAGAGGCTGACAACTGACCATGATGGAGATTTCGATGGAGGACCAGGATAGGATGGACAAAAGGAGAAAGACCGATGATAGACGATAGAGGACCAAAGTGGACAATGAAGATCGATGATGGAACCCCGGGGGTAGATCAAATGATCAACCTTGCCTACGTGAAAGCGCAGGGGCAACGTAGTTCGACAAAACGCCACAGACAAGTGATGGATGAAAGATGATGAGATAACCCTAGACAAGGGGTTAAAAGGACGGAACTATCATGACAGAACATGATAGACCTGTTGGAGTGGACTGGATTGGAGGATAGTGACTATATAAAGCTCAGGGATGGGATAGTATAGTTATTCAAATCATCAAAAGATGAATTGTGAGGAATGACATGCCAGGATGAAGGGATGAACGATGAGATAGAAAAGATGTGTAAAAGAAGCAGAAGTGATGACGATAAGATAAAGGGCATTGGGTTGCATGGAAGGAGGCCTATAGCCAAATACCAATGACAAGGGATTGTGAGATGGGATGAAGAAATGGATAGAGATATAGGGATGGGGGATGGGAGGGATTGTTTGGATGGATGGGAATATAAGGATTGAGAGATGAAGGATGGGGAGATGGAAGGGATGCTATGATAGATGGATAGGGAGATGAAGGGGTGATAGATGGATAGGGATATAAGGATGGGGGATGGGAGGGATTGTTTGGATGGATGGGAATATAAAGATTGAGAGATGAAGGATGGGGAGATGGAAGGGATGCTATGATAGATGGATAGGGAGATGAAGGGGTGATAGATGGATAGGGATATAAGGATTGGGAGATGAAAGAGATGCTAGGATAGATGGATACGAAGATAAGGATGGGGAGATGGAAGGGATATTAGGATAGATGGATATGAAGATACGAATGGGGAGATGGAAGGGATGTTATGATAGATGGATAGGGAGATGAAGGGATGTTGTGATAGATAATGTCTCCAAGGACTATGTCACAAAGGAAGCCGATGCCCCCACTCTAGATATGTCATATATGAGGAGGCATGAAGGGTGGAAGACAAGTGGATGGGAAGATAAAGGAGATAAATAGAGGTGGATAGGATGAGTGACCAAGGAATATGATAGAGAAGGGAATGTATACCAAGAGGTGTCCAAAGCATGCATAGATAAGGGCCCCTATTTTGATCAAGATCACAAGAAGGATGGAGGGAATGGGAGATAAACGAGATATGATGGTAGGATGCAGAAGATAGATGGGATGGGAGGAACTGATGAAGAGGATGGATAATAGGAAGATGGGTGCAATAGCTAGAAGCATAGCGGATGGAGGTAATGCATATCAGGAAGTTGCCCCCAAGTGTAGATGGGGATTTACGCATGACGCCTGTTTTCTAGGTTTTCATCATGGTACTTATCCAAGGCGCTTGTTTGCCAAGTTTTCACCATTGGACGAATTATTTCTCTTTACTATTTTTGGATCTTTTTGTCACTTTGTTGATTTTTTTTTGATTTTTGACTTTTTGACTTTTTTGACTCTCCTTTTTTTTTTTTTTTTGAATTTTTGAATTTTTGAATTTTTTGAATTTTTGGATTTTTGGATAGTATGTAGAAGGAGATGGATAAGGATGGGGAGGAAAATGAGTGGATTGAGAAGACATGCGATAAGGATATGGACGGAGGAATCAAGCATCAAGTTCTATATGAGGTAGTAAGAGCTCATGTTCGAACTGACTGTTGGATGTTGGTACAAACTTATGCATGAGGGTAAATTAGAGGGATTTGAAGGGGTTGATACATGGGATAATGGATGGGATGCTGGAAAGGGTATGGATAGAATGATGGGGTGGACATGTGATGGGGAGATGTGTTCAGGACCAACATTGGCACATGTGGTGATGGATGTGAAAAGATAATAGGATTAAGGGATGGAGAATGTGGGGATAATGGAGGAGATGGAATGGTGACTTTCGGGACATAAGAACCCAAAACAGACTTAGGAGATGAAAGGGGTGTATGACTAGCTTTTAGATTAGCAACTTTGGATGTTCTAACAGATTTTTCATGTGATGGCATTGCATCTTTTTTCTTTGGGATCCACATGGTTTTGATCTTTGCTTTGGTGGCTCTTTGCGAGCTATAGATTTGATTTTGATTTGGGATTTTGTTTTTCTTTTCTTTACCATGTATTTTAGAGGGGACATGGGAAGCTTTAGGTTCATGTGGGTGTTTAGATTGATGCATTATTCCTCTTGCATCCAAAGTGCTTTTAGTAGCCATGGGATGGGTGTGAGGAGATGGATGGTGTGGAGCAAAGAAGATAGGAGCATGGGGATTATGCGTAGACGGAGGATGTGCGGGTATGTGCCTTTGTTGATCCTGATTAGGGGACATGTGAGAGGGATGTTTATGATGGATGAAATGGATAGGAGATGAATGGATGAAAGGATGAGATGGAGGAGGTGATCTTGGGATATATGGATCCAAGATGGATGGAGTGAATGAAGGATGGGATATGGTGGATGGAGGGATGTAAGGACCCAAAATGGATGGAGCGGATGAAGGAGGAATATGGACGGTGGTTTTGAGGCGATACGATAGAGGAGGAGGGATGGAAACATATGATTTGGTGGAGCGATGGAAAGAGCCTATATTTATTTTGGAAGAGGCTCCTTGAGGACGTCTAGAGGTTGTACCAACATCTTTAGATTGTGAGGCTTGGGAAATAGATCCAAGACCTTGCATGTAGACTTGTTCTTTGACTTGGATGGGCTCTAAAATACCTTGCTCATGAAGGCCTAGACCTTTTCCTTGATAATTCATTTTCTTGAGCATGCGATCCATGATAGGATTTGTGATATTCTGAAAACATGATGCGAGTCCATTATTAGGTGGAGGATGATGGGTGGTAAATACACTGTGCTTTTATTCTGCGAGGAGGCCACCATGGAAGAATGTGAGAGTACCAAGGGGATATGCAAGCGGTGTGGGTATAGCAGTTTTAGGTGATGATGGGGGATTATGAGAAGGAGATGATGGGATAGCAACATCAGGAGTAGGGGCCATGATAGGGTCTGGATTTGTGGTAGTAGGCTCATGTGATGGAGATGGAGATGGAGTGGTGGAAGCTTGGATGTCAAGAGTATCATGGGATGGAATGGATGGGGGAATTTGATCTTGAGGTGGACTAGATGGGATGGTAGGATCTTGATCTAGAGAAGGGGATATGTTGGCATGCTTTGGATTAGACTCTTGGCATGATTCATCGTGTGCGGGAGGTATGGTAATGGACTCTTGTTGGGACTCTTCAAGTGGGGAAGATGGAGGGATGGAAGATTCATGAGGTTCATTGGGATGGGTTTGGGTGTCGTCGATGGGTTCACTGACTCTTGGAGTAGGAGGTGGATGTTCAATGGATTCAGTAGATGTGAAGGTAAGGGATGGGGACTTAGTAGATTCAGAAGATGTGATGGTAGGAGATGGGGGTTCGACAGATTCAAAGGATGTGATGGTATCATCAATGATAGGTGTTGGATGGAGAAGGGTCTCGTCACTAACGACCATGGATGATGGGTCGGGATGGCATGGTTCCATAACTGCAATGTGTGGAGCGGGGGATGTTTCCTTTGTTATAAGTCCTTGGAGAAACTTGAATATGCTAGGCTGAGATGGTGAGGTGGGAGTGGATGAAGGTTTATGGATTGGTGGACTAGGGTTAGATGGAGGAATGGGATTGAATGTAGGACTATGAGTAGATGGGGGATTAGGATTGGATGGAGGACTAGGAATAGATGGATGAATGGGATTGGATGGAGGACTAGGAGTAGATGGAGGACTAGGATTGGACAGAGGACTAGGGTTGGATGGAGAGTTAAGGTAAGGATATTGGAGTGGTGAATTAAGATAGGGGGACATGGATTGTGGATTAGGACAAGAGGAGATAGGTGGTGTAGTGGGACAAAAGAATGTGGGGGATGAATTATAATAAGGGTATTGGGATGGTGGATTAGGATGAGGATATGGGGATGTAGGATTAAGGTAAAAGGGTGTGGATGTAGGATTAAGATAGGAAGATACGAATGTAGGATTAGAGTGAGTAGATTGGCATGGAGGATTAGGGTAGTGGGTATATGCGGATGAAGGATTTAGATAGGAGGATGTGGATGGGGGATTAAGATGGGGGTATTGAGATGGTAGACTAGGATAAGAGGATGTGGGTGTTGGATAAGAGGATGATGTAGATGAAGGGTATGATGGATATGACGGATATCCTTGTCAAAGGTAGCAGAAGCAACATGATTAGGCATGGACGAAGACATAACGGGATAACTTGAGGGGGTGATTGGATTTTGGAAAGTGGGTGGAGAAAGCTTACTAGCAATGATAGTGTCAAGGGGGTCTATGTCATATTCCTCTTGATCAACAAGACTTTCATTATCGTTGTCAATGTAATTAGGGTTTCCCTTGACCACTATTGATGGAGGATAAGGATTCATGATGGTGAAAGGATAAAAAGGATGGATGAAAAGATTTTGGATGGGAACGGATTAAAGCTCAAATCAGGATTTGGGTCAAGCTCAGATCAGGATTGGACTAAATCTCAGATTAGGATGATTGGATGATGTGATGGGATTGATTATGACAATAAGATTTGATTATCAAAAGATGATTGCGACACCGAATCTACTTCGAGATGGAAGTAGATTGATTGGGTCGAAGGTGATGTGATTGGATTGGATTGGATAAGGTTGATTGGATCAGATTTTGATTAAATAGATCAGATTGGATAGGATAGGATTGGATTGAATTTGATTGGATTGGATTTGGATTTGATTGGATTGGATTTGATTGGATTTGATTTGGATTTGATTGGATTGGGTTTGATTGGATTTGGATTTGATTGGATTGGGATTGGATTGGATTTGATTGGATTTGGATTTGAAAGAGAGACCTTAAGCTTGATCACGTGAGATTACCCTTAGTAACCCTAGAACTTTGGTTGATTAATAGAACGATTACGGCACCGAATCCACCTTAAGCTAGGAATGGATTGATTGGGCCAAGGATGATAACTTGCAACACCGAATTCACCTCAAGATGGAGGCGAATTGATTGGGTTTGAAGTTAGAGACTAATAATCAAGTTCAAGTGCTATGGTCAATTTAGGTAATCACTTTGTAATACAAGGGTAGGATGGTTTGGTTATGGGTGGTGTTTTGGGAGATGCAAATGGTAAGAAATGATTGGTGGATTAGGAAGAAATAGAATGAATGGGGGGTTAAGGATAATTGTGGAGGATGTATGGGGATTTAGGATGGTCGAACGAAAGGTTGGAATAAGGAGATGGAGGTTTAAAAGGGATAAATGGAGATTTGTGAAGGTTTAAAGTGACGAAATGAATGCTTGGGATGATGAGGTAATGGTTGGGAATGGTGAAATGAAGGTTTAAAGGTGAAATGAATCCAAATGGGGGGATTTTGGGTGTTCAGGAGGGCGTAATTACACTTTTGCAGCAAAACAGGGGCATAATTGCACTTCTACAGCAAAAACAGGGGCGTAATTGCACTTCTGCAGCAAAAACAGGGGTGTAATTGCACTTCTGCAGCAAAAATAGGGGCGTAATTGCACTTCTGCAGCAAAAATAGGGGCGTAATTGCACTTCTGCAGTAAAAACAGGGGCGTAATTGCACTTCTGCGGTAAAAACAGGGGCGTAATTGCACTTCTGCAGCAAAAATAGGGGCGTAATTGCACTTCTGCAGTAAAAATAGGGGCGTAATTGCACTTCTGCAGCAAAAACAGGGGCGTAATTGTACTTCTGCAGTAAAAACAGGGGCATAATTGCACTTCTGCGGTAAAAACAGGGGCGTAATTGCACTTCTACAGTAAAAACAGGGGCGTAATTGCACTTCTGCGGTGGACCAGAGGCTTGGTTTGATGTAAATGGCTATGGCAAGGACTTTAAAACGATAATGATAAGGCCAAATTGTTAGGAATTCACTGGTTTTTTTCACAAGAAAGCACTCAAACAAATACAACCCTATAATTAGTGTTAAGGGTATGGCCAAAGTGGTCTTAATATAGGATGCACAAGGTATCTAGGGAGTCCTCGATATACTCTCGGTACGTGAGGCACAACCGTGAACACCAGCCCGTCACAAGCGTGAGTCGGGAACCCCAGCGAGATACTGAAGGGCTCGGACCAACTCTTCACGTCTATCTAGGTATCACCCTAGCTTCGACGCTCCGCCAATTACGACGTGACTTGGGGTACAACTTTCGCTCTCCCCCCTTTGTATACCCCGCCGGTACGCGTGGTTGGAATCGTCCCTTGGGGTAATGAAATCCCCAAGCAGGTCCCACTATGAAGAAAGCAATAACCGCTTCCAACTACTCCCCAGGCTCACACGAAGTGCAAGGGGAAAGCGGAAACAAGCTACTACTCCCTTAGGGTAACACAAAGAGACAAAACAACAAGCAACAAATATTACTCCTCCTAATTAAGCTATGTTCTTAGAAAATAGCAAGGATAATTTTAAAGAAGATTGAGCAAACGGATAGCCCTGCAAGCAAATATTAGATATTTTATCCCGCTTTCTCCATCAACTTCACAAGAATATGCTGCAAAAGGTTAGTACAAAACACATATATCCCTGCAAGAACAACGTTAATGAGAAAAAGAGCAATTAAATCTGAAATCAAAACACCAATTTTACCTTCCAGGGGGTGCAGCCGCCCTTCTGCAGCAAAATAGGGGCGTAGCCGCCCTTCTGCAGCAAAACAGGGGCGTAGCCGCCCTTCTGCAGCAAAAATGGGGCGTGGCCGCCCTTCTGTGAAAAATGGGGTGTGGCCGCGCTTCTGTGGAAAATGGGGCGTATCCGCCCTGAAAAATGGGGTGTGGCCGCCCTTTTGTGAAAAATGGGGCGTATCCGCCCTGAAAAATGGGGCGTGGCCGCCCTTTTGTGAAAAATGGGGCGTATCCGCCCTGGGGCGTGGCCGCCCTTTTGTGAGTGGGGCGTGGCCGCCCTTTTGCGGGTGGGGCGTAGCCGCCCTTTTGCGAGTGGGGCGTGGCCACCCTTTTGTGGGTGGGGCGTGGCTGCCCTTTTGCGAGTGGGGCGTGGCCGCCCTTTTGTGGGTGGGGGGTGGCGGCCCCTCTGCAGAAAAAGTGGGCGTAGCCGCCCCTCTGCGACGCGTTCCTGCAAAACTTAAACAACAGAAAATGTAAAATATGGGAGCCCGTTTGTGGGTCCCACCGGGCGTGCCAGAAATGTATACCCTTGATATTATGCTATTCTAAATGAGCAAAACAACTAAAAACTATGAAAAACAAAATATCAAGAACACCTCAAGATTAGCCAAAAGAGAGTGATAAAACAATGAGAAGAGTAGATAATGCAAGACAAATGGTTTACCTTCCCCTTGTTGCTGATACTCCTTTGATTGGCCCTTGTTTAAGATTGGTTGTGTGCTCCTTGATGGCTCTATTGAAGATCACTATTATGTGCTTAGGATGTAAAATGCAAGTGGATGTGATTGCAAATAGGGTGAGTGCACAAAATGGCAGCATGTAGTTGCAAATTGACTAAGTGTTGGAGGAAGTAAATGGGCAGCATGTAGTTGCAAAATCAAAAGTCCTCCCCAAATGCCCTTGAGGAGGGGGTATTTATAGAGGATCTTGAATTCTCTAGAGAATTCAAGGGTCAAGATTGATCCAACAAGGCCAAGATGAAGGGCTATGGTGGGTTGAGAACCCACAAGCCCTCACATCTTGACATGTGGAGGGTGAAGTGGCCAAGGGGGGATGAGATGGAGATGAGGTGTCAAGAGGGTACATGAGGTGGAGGAAGTACAAGTACCTTGCAAAGTACATTGGGAGATGGAAAAAATCTTGGGTGAATAAAAGTGAATTAAAAATTCACAATGATTGGAAGAATCTGGTGGATAAGACAATGCTCCCAAAAGGTGGGAGTTTGTCACATGTGACTTGATGTGACAAGTCAAATATTCTAGAAGGTGCATGGGAAAAGGGGATTCTAGAAGGAATAAAAGTGAATTAAAAATTCACATGGGGAAGAGAGGAGCCTAGGGTGAATAAAAAGGAATTAAAAATTCCTTGGGGGATGGGGAGAGTTGACCAAGGTACTAATTAGGTTTGACTAATTAGTAATTAGAGGATAATTAGGGGTTAATTAGGATTAAAAGCCAACTTGCAAAAGTTGGAGGATGTGACACATCCTAATCAAGGATTAGGCATGTGCACATCCTTAATGAAGAGATTAGGAAATGGATTAGGATTAGATGAAAATGACATGTGAGGAATTAAATAAATGTAATATTTATTTAATTTATTTGATGAAAAGAGGATTAAGGAGGGTAAGGTATTTAATTATTAATTAAATACCTTAGGGATTTGGCAAAATTAAAGATATTAATTAAATAATAGTAATATTACTTAATTAACTCGGATTGGATGAGGATGTTTAGATGAAAAGTGGTAAATTTGGATAAATCAAATGTCCAAATTTGGATGTCTACAGACCCATACAAAGTCATCCTCTTTGATGGATCTCACATGCAAATAGGAAATTTTCTTGCAAAAAAGAATGACCTTTTGTTTACATGGGCATTGAAAAATAGGTTCCATCTTGTGCTTGACAAACTATCTATGTAGAAAGTTGTGGGAATCAAGGTTAGGTATAGTTCTACCCTACTTGTACTTATAGTTTTCTTCTTTCTTGTTTGTGGGGACTACCTTTGAAATTATTTGATGTTTGTTTCGTTCCAAGGCGATTGTCATATTGTCCTTAGATGTCAAAATGTTAGATTGCTAGCTAATTGGAAAACCTAGATATTTTTTTAGAGATCAAGAAGAAAAAATAGTTGGCTGCAAATCACCCTCCCCATCCAAGTGAGCCTCAACATTTGGGATTAATACATCCCCAAGATAGCATGATGCTCCTATGAATATCAGCCCTGCTAAAGGGTTGAATTTTTACCAAACCAAATGGACAATAAAAGGTTGGGTAACAATAAAAAGGGATCACCATTACTGCAGACAAGGGCATGAGGGCCAAGTATTTAGCTTTGACATTATTGACAATGAGGGAACAAAAATGTGAATTACTTGCTTTAATGACATAGCAGAATTGCTTTATGATAGGGTTAAGGTGGGTCATAATTATTATGTGTCAAAGGGCTCGGTGAGATAGGAAGACATGAAATTCAATAAGTTAACAACCAGATGGAAATAATTTTGGATCAAAACTCAATTTTAAAATGCTATCATGATGAGCCCTTTGTGCTGGAGAAAGCATTTAAATTGTAATACCCCCATGCTGCTGATACTCTTTGATACTCTTTGATACTCTTATGTGTTGGTTTCATACTTGGTTTGTGATGGTGATTAGTGCACCGACTTGGTTGTGTGTGGATTCTTAGTTTGGTTGGTTTATTGCACTTGACATTATTATGTTGATTTATGATACGTTATGTGGTGGTTAGATTATTTGATTATGCTATGGTTTTCTTTAATATTATATGTGACAATGTTGTGATTCTATGATGCTATGTTTTCTGATGTGTGGTTAGTGAGTCTTGGTGAAAAGACAGAGTAGCATCACTCGCTTACGAGCGCCCTGCTACCTCGCGATTTCCTTTCACGATGTGTCCTGCAATGGAGATTTACATGTTACTTGACACTTGTATATATGCAAGAATTGCAAGAATAAAAGTCTCAGTTCCACCTGCTTCAACAGGATAGGGTGAGCATAAAATTAACCCAACGGGTATGATGTTGAAAAAGGGAGTTGATAAGGAAGTGTCCTCGTCCCAAGTCCATCATCCCATTGTGAGTCTTATTGTGTCATGGTTTTGGCTTCGTCCTTGTCTCTGAATTCATGTTGTTTATTTATCTTAATTATGGTTGTTGTCATTTAATTTATCTTTATTTTATGTGGGATAAATTAGTGATATTTTGGGGATATGATTAATTGTGGGTAATTGTAATTTGGAATTTAAATATTGTAAATTAAAAGTGTAAGTAATTAATTTAAATAAATAATGATGGTATAATTATATATTATCTTTTTCCAGATATTAAATTAGAAAATCAAAAGAGAATATCTTGTGAGGATAATATCATGTGAAAATAATGAATTTTTAAATAAAATCTGTGAGATAAGTGTGTGCTTTTTAAAAAGCAAGAAAAGAGCCAATGAATGTGGAGGATTTTTGAGGAAAAAGAAGAAGAGTTTTACTTACTTTTATTTTATTTTAACTGTGAGGGAGTTTTACACACAGAAGGGTTTTTTGGTTTTTGGTCTAAAAAAAGAAAAAAAGAAATAGTTTTTTTTTGTGCTTCTTGGTAAAAATTGTTCTGCAAGAAAAGAAGAAAGGATTGATTCAGAAGTTAGTTGGAGGAAAAAAATTGAGAAGAAGCTGCAGAGGGGATTCTACTTTCAAAAAAGGAAGAAGGCTACTGTGTTTGGATTCTACATCGAATGAAGGACTCTAGGTTCTTTTAAATTTTTATTTCTTTAGATTTAATATTATGTGAACAAATTCTTGTCTGCCATGTTTGAAAATTAATTTCTCTATGTTTTGAAAGAGGTTTTCTATGATTGAACATTTTTGTTGTTAAACCTTTGAATTTTTCTGTTGAAAACTATAGTTAAATCTTCTGCATTTTGTCAATAAAATTTGGTTGAGAAATTATTGTTTGGAAAGAAAATAATTTTGTTATTATGTTGAATTTGCATGCCCAGATTTATTTGTGTCTGATATAGAACAGATTGTTTATTTTATTTAATTGTTAATTATGGCTAAATATATACATACATACATACATACATATATATATATATATATATATTTATACAAACAAGTATATATATATATATACAAACAAGTATATATATATGTATATATTTATAGAAGTCAATATATTTATAAAAATTGAATTGTATATAAAAATACATATATACATATTTATTGTGAAAATTCTGGGTGTTTTAAAGTATATGTGTTTCTATGTTTCTGAGTTTTGAAATTCGTAACTCTTTGGAAACAAGATTTAATATATAAAAAATTTATATTATAAAAAAATAAAATATATTTTATTTGTTGGGGGGAGTGGTCGGCCCAAGGCCGTACCACCCCACACCCCATGGTTGGTGGTTCGCAGCCACCACCGGCTACTCACAGCAGCCGAGGCTGCTGTACGCAGCTGTGTGGGGGCTGCAGCCACCCACACACACTGCAGTAAGTACCATAGGCTGCAAGGGTGGGCGGTAAATAGTCAGTGTTATGTTTTTTTTTAAATTAAATTCATTTTTAATAAACACGTTTTCTCTTATGTATGATTTCGATTATATATATATATAATTTTACAATAGGATATTTTATTAATTTTAGAATATGTTTTATAAAATGATTTTTATATATATGCTTTATTTTATATATATATATATAAACACATAAAACAGATTTGATATGCTGCGTATATGAATTTAATATGATAATTTTAAGAAAATTGCAATGTTATAATGTAATTGTGCAAATTAGAAATAAATTATGTGCTTTGAATTGAATTGGATTTTCTCGAGTAATTGATCTATTTAATTGGCGAAACTTGTGTATTAAAATGAGTTTTATGACATTGTTTTATGTAATTGTTTTCTCTCGAGATCATTCATTTAATCAATTGTGGATTTCTCTTATTTGGGGTTTATGTCATGTGGGAAACCCTAGAGTTAGTTTATCCTATTATAGGAACTTAAGTTGTTGATTAGGAACTTCCAGAGGTGGGGATACTGATGTTTATTTTTGATATCATATTCTAAAATTTGGCCTATGTTTTGACTATGGTTGTGATTTTAGTTTACACTTGGATTGTACCATTTTGGGAATGTTATTCATATTGTTTTGGCGAGATGGTTTTTCCTCGTGAATGTTCCATTTGTTGGTTCAGTAATTCTTGTTGGTACAATCCTTTTGTGTTGGATATTTTATGTTTTGGGTGTCTAGGGAGAGTGGCTCTAAGTGGGGGTTGGCACACAAAGGGGTTGTCAGGGTAACCCACATAGAGTTAGAGTAATCAGTGATAACCTAAGTAATTAATTAGGGGGTGGGTAGTTAAACAATAATCAAGATAACTATGGATGCCTCGTCCGCCTATTAGTGCTATCATAGACTAAAGGTGAGCCAAGAAAGTCATGGTTGGCATGATCATTGCCTCATCCTCACAAGAGGTTAATGATTCCGTATGAGTAACCCTATGGAGTGAAACCTTGAGATAGGCTATCAAGAGAACCATAGATGAAGGTGACACCTTGTGATAGGTTGTCTGGATAATCCATGTGAAGCCATGCGATGAAACTCTCCTCTAGCATTTCTTTTTGAGTTGTTTTTATTGAAATCCTCTGTAAGTGGCCTATTGTTATGGCTTTTGGTGATTTATTGTTGTTTAGTTTTTTGTACGGTCTTTTGATATTATGTTATCTTGTCTGGAGCTAGTCTTGTGTTACTGTTTGGAGGTGCTTGGTCAGGGATCCTTCCTTGTTTACTCCTAGCAAGGGAGTGGTTGGGTGGAACATGCTACGCATCCCGTTGGGTTCCCTTTTAGATGCAGTTGTACCATTCAATACAGAGTTTTTGCATATGCTGTTGATCCAAGATTCATATGTTACCAGATGTATTTCATTTATTGACGTATCACTCCCATGTGTGTTGTGAATAATTTGATGTAATTTTGTATATGTGTTCATTATGGTGTAATATCAGAATGATGTAATGTATATTCATACCATGTAATCATTCGTGAGCTACCATTTGTCAATATTGATCATGTTATGTTGTATCTATGTAAATATATATATTTAATGTCTTCATGATTAATTTATTTGTGATTTGTGGGGTTCACCCCGCAATGCAACGATAGTTGCAACATAGTGTTGATACGATGGTTAGGTGTTCGAGTCTCATGACCAGGAATTCAATGTGAAGGAAGGCTGCGGGAGATAAGGTAGGCCAAGGATTAGATGGTTGAGACTAATGATGTTGGAGTGTTCTGTCTGGCTACGGAGGTGAAGTAAGATTGGCGTGCAAGAGGAAAGACGTGATAGAGTCAACAATCCACAAAGGTAGTGCTAGAGAAAGGTCGAAGGATGGTGACGAGAGTGTTGGGCGGACGGGAGATAAAGAATACTGGTGAGATGGAGGATGGAGAACGATGGAATTTGGAGCACAGGGTAGAAGGCAGAAGAAGCAGCGATGGGGGAAAAAGGGTGGAGTACGGGAGGAAGGTGGATTTAATGAGGAGAGAGGAGAGTAAGGAGGAAGAGAAGGAAGAAGGAAGGAAGAGGAAGAAAATGGACTGGTATGAACACCATACAAATATGGGGATGAGGTCCCTCACAATTGTGGCCTCACTGGTTCAAAGCCACAGTCAAAAGCGATTATCGATCCAAAAAAAAAAAAAAATTATTTGTGATTTCCATGTATGGTTTTATCTAGATTACTCTTATTAACGTGGTTAACATTAATGGATGTTTTTAAATGGTTCTATGTGGATGAATGGATACATAATTGTACATTTAATGTTTAATCTATTATCTTGTTATGGGTTAGTTTGGTAATGTCACCTCGTGTACCCCAAGGGAATTAGTTGTGCAACTTAGAACATTGTTATGTTGGAATACTTAAGTACACTTCTCATGTTCTTTTTTTAAAAAAATTATTGCATTTCTAATTTGTTGCTTTGGGGTTTGCACGATAGGGCATTAGAATTTGGTATCAAAGCCATTGTTGCTCACGGTGGGTTCTCTAGGTAGTTTGTGTCCATTAGGTAATCTTTGCGTTAACTCTTGATCTTACATAACTCTAATTGTTGTGCAGTATCATGCCTCGAGGTAGAGGTCGTGGCCGAGGAAGAGGTCGAGGTGGTTGTCGTAAAGCCAACCACCAAAGTCCATCATGACCAAGTTCCCACGGCTCAGAGCATGAGGAATGACAGAGTCCTCAACACAATCCATCAAGTGGTGGTCAAAACCTAGGACAACCTGGTTTATATGGACAGTTGTAGCACCTTCTAGGGGAGATTCTTGATCGGTTGGGACCCAGGCTGGAGGAGGATCCACAAGTCGAGAGAGAAAGGGAAAGGTCACCAAGGCGAAGGGAAGTAATGGTAGATCAAGATGTAGTGATAGCTGGTCATATGAGAGACTTGATGAGAGATCACCTACCTACATTCGATGGTTCTAGTGGAGGTCTGGAAGTAGAAACATGGTTAATTGATTTGGATTGATGCTTTGCGATGCACCCCTATGGTATCCATACCAAAGCTCAATGCGTAGTCATGCATTTGAGAGGCTTCGCATCCACTTGGTGGTGGCTAGAAGAGAAAAAGTTACATCTGGATATTAGCATGGTCACATGGGAGTTATTTCTATATCATTGGAGGCAACGCAGGGCAAATGAGTTGCATGACCTTAAGCAAATGTCGATGTTCGTTGAATAATATGAGCGGCGATTCTATGAATTGAAGCAATATGTAGGAATCAATCATGATGAGGGAATGTTGGTTCAACATTTTGTTCAGGGCTTAAATGCCTGAATCAGTGGTGGGGTTAGATTCTTCAAGCCAAAGAAAATGGAGGTAGTGGTTGAAAAGGCTCGTCTAGTAGAAGAAAATTTGGCAATGGCATTAGGTGGACATACAGGAGTTCAGATTGGCAGTGTTCCAGCATCAGGTTTTGGTTCTAGAGGTGGACAGTCTCAAGTTAAAAGGTCTTTAAGGAATTTTTAGGCACCCTTTAAGGGTGGTCAGCAGCAGTAGCAGCAGTCAACCCAAATAGAACAAACCACAGTCTCAACAGGTTGATAGATCTCAGAACAGGAGGAACCAAAGTTGGAAGCGTAATAGACTAGACCGTTTTATGCAGCCTGCACAAAGCACACAGTCAGCACCTTCACGAGGCAGTCTTCAATAGTTGATTGCACCATTTGGTGTTAGAATATTTAGGCGAGGCACAGGCTATTTCTCATGTGGGTAGCAAGGACATATTCCCAAGCAGTGTCCACAAAGGAGTACTATAGGTTTTATCCAGAGACCAACTACTTTTGAGCCAACAGTGGGCGATGTGGGTAGAGCACATCAGGTGTTTGTGATAGTGGATAATCGTCAAGCAGAATATCAGGGCACTGTGATCGAGACATTAGGTGTGTTGCATGACACTAGTATTTCCATACTTTTTGATTCTAGTGCATCTGACTCTTTTATATCTCCTTTAGTAGTAGAGAAATGTAGCTTGGTGGCATCTAGCCAAGGTGTAAATCGGTAGGTTGAACTGGCCTTAAGGTCAAAGGTTCTTGTAGAGAAGCTTGTTTAGGGTTGTATCTAGATATAGGGGCATTGACAACTAAGGTAGATCTTTGGATCCTACCACTTGGCTCGTATGATGTAGTCTTGCGAATGGATTGGTTGAGTGCACACCATGCCATGATAGACTATCACCATAAAGCAATGCGGTGCGTTGATGATTCTGGAAAGGAGATGGAAATTGTGGGTATTGAAAGGCCCATTTCATTGTGAATGATCTCTGCTATGCAACTTAAGAGGTTTTTTTAGCAAGGTTTTCAGCTTTTTGTAGTTGTTGTGAGTGATCTTGATTGAGAGGATAGTCAAGGGCTGTCATTGGATGATTACCCTCTCCTTAAGGGGTTTCTTGATGTTTTTCTGAGTGATTTTTTTTTAGCGAGATACCCGGTATGCCGCCAAATCGGGATGTAGATTTTATAATAGATCCGGTACCAGGAGTTGAACCTATATCTCGGGCTCCGTACTAGAATGACAATGCAGGAGCTTTAGGAACTCCATCTGCAATTGGAAGAGTTGTTGGCTAAGGGGTTTATTCGCCCAAGTGTTTCCCCTTGGGGAGCACCCATAATATTTGTAAAGAAGAAGGATGGTTATCTTCGTCTATGTATTGATTATAGGTAGTTGAACAAAGTAACGGTGAAGAACCGATATCCCTTGCCTTGAATTGATGATCTTTTCGATCAAATAAAAGGAGCAAAGATATTTTCTAAGATTGATCTCAAATCAAGGTATCATTAGTTGCGGATTGCGGAGCCTAATATTGATAAAAGAACATTTCACACTCGATATAGACATTACGAGTTCACTGTGATGTCATTCGGGTTGAAAAATGCACCTTTAGTCTTCATGAGCTTATTGAATGGGGTGTTCTAAACATATTTGGATAGATTCATCCTTGTGTTTCTCGATGATATTTTGATTTATTCCAAATCTATGGAGGAACATGACGAACATCTGAGCCAGGTGCTATAGTGCTTAAGGGACAACCAGTTGTATGCCAAGCTGGAAAAGTGTGAATTCTATAAGACTGAAGTTCAATATTTGGGTCATGTCATTTCAGGTGAGGGAATTTATGTGGATCATGTGAAGATTCAGGCTATTGTGGATTGGCCCGCACCCACGAATGTCTTAGAAATTCATAGTTTCATAGGACTAGAAGGCTATTATTGGTGGTTCATCCAAGGATTTTCTAGGATTGTGCATCCTATTACCTCTCTTCAGAGGAAGGGGAAGAAATTTCTTTGGTAAGATCAATTTCAATTAGCATTCCAAACTCTTAAGGAAAAGTTGACCAGTGCACCAATTTTGGCAGTACCGGATCCTATGGGGGAGTTTGTTGTATGTGTACAGATGCTTCCTTGGAAGGCTTAGGGGCCATTTTAATGCAAGAAGGGCAAGTGATCGTGTACGAATCTTGAAAACTTAAGGATTATGAACTGAACTATCCCACACATGATCTTGAGTTGGCTGTTGTGGTTCATGCTCTGGTAAGGTGGAGACATTTCCTTTTAGGGCATCGGTTCGAGTTGAATACAGATCATCGTAGTCTACAATACATCTTCACGTAACCGAACCTAAATGTAAGACAGAGAAGGTGGATGGAATTCTTGTGCGAACACGATTTTTAGGTTAAGTATATCCAGGGCAAAGAGAATGTGGTGGTAGATGCTTTGAGCTATCGTAGACATGAGATTTTTGTAGTGGCTCTCGAGGTTGATTTGAGGAGTTAGATCCTCACCGTTCTCTCCTCAGAAAATTGGTATCAAGAGGTGAAATCTGAAATTGAGTCAGGTAGAACTCTAGAAGGAAAATTTGTTGGATACTCATTGGATTCTGATGGTGTCTTGCGCTATGTAGGACGAATGTATGTACCTCCTGTAGAGGGTCTTCATACCCTAATCTTGACTGAATCCCACCAAGCACGTTATTCGACACATCCTAGAGTTAAGAAAATGTATGCAGATCTACACTCACTTTATTTTTGGGCAGGATTGAATCATGATATCGCCAATTTTGTGGCTAGATGTCTAGAATGTCAGAGGGTTAAGGCAGAGCATCTTCATCCAACAAGTTTGTTGCAGCCTCATCTTGTTCCAGAATGGAAGTGGGACATTATCTCTATGGATTTCATGGTCAGCTTGCCAATGTCTTCTAGGCGGCATGACACTATCATGGTCACTATGGACAGACTGACCAAGGTAGCCCATTTCTCTCCTATCTGATCTTCCTATACTGCTTCTGTGGTGGACAGGGTATTCATGGAAGACATTGTTCAATTGCATGGGATACCGCGAAGAATCATTTATGACAGAGATTCGATATTCACATCCGCATTATATGGACATATTTGTAGTGGTCCTTAGGGACTCAATTGAACTTTAGTTTTGCCTACCATCCTAAGACAGATGGTCAAATTGAGAGAGTCAATCAGGTGCTTGAGGATATGCTCCACATGTATGTCATGGACCAACAATCACGTTGGGAAGATTATCTACACTTAGTCGAGTTTTCCTATAACAATGGTTACCATAGTTCGATTGGCATGGCTCCTTTTCAAGCTTCATATGGTCATCCTTGTCATACCCCTTTGAGCTACGATCAGTTAGAGGACAAGGTTCTCCTTGGACCCAAAATGCTTTGAGATATGGAACAACAGGTAGCTCACATCCGAGAGCATCTTGTAGCAGCTCAAGATAGACAAAAGACATATGCTAATGTACATCTAGAGTTGATCGAAAGTTTGCAGTTGGTGATTGAGTGTTTCTTCAAGTACATCTGTCAAAGAGCCCTATTCGTTATGGAAAGGGTTCTAAGCTTGTGCCTCGCTTTGTAGGGCCATTTGAGGTGTTAGAAAGGATTAGACCTATTGCCTACTGCCTAGCCTTGCCACCTAGTCTATTGCAGATTCATGATATTTTTCATGTTTCAGTCCTTAGACCATATTATCCTGATGTTACTCACGTACTTGATTGGAATGCTCTATAGGTCAAGGATGGGTAGCTAGCTCTCGAGCCCATGGTCATGTTACAACATCAAAGACTCACCCTTAGGGGTAGAGATATTGATCAGGTGTAGGTTCAATGGGACCCGAATGATGAGACTTCAGCGACATGGGAGGATGCGTCCCATATTAGAGAGGCTTACCCATATTTATTTACTGGCTTCCAGGAGTAAGCCATGTTCTACGGGGAGGATGTGATAACCCCATGTTGCTGATACTCTTTAATACTCTTTGATACTCTTATGTGCTGGTTTCATACTTGGTTTGTATTGGTTATTAGTGCACTGACTATTGTGTGTGGATTCTTAGTTTGGTTGGTTTGTTGCACTTGACATTATTATGATGATTTATGATACTTTATGTGGTGGTTCGATTATTTGATTATGCTATGGTTTTCTTTAATATTATATGTGACAATGTTGTGATTCTATGATGCTATATTTTCTGATGTGTGGTTAGTGAGTCTTGGTGAAAGGACGGAGTAGCATCACTCACTTGTGAGCGCCCTGCTACCCTGTGATTTACTTTCACGGTGTGTTTGCAATGGAGATTTACATGTTACTTGACATTTGTATGTATGCAAGAATTGTAGGAATAAAATTCTCGATTCCACCTGTTTTGGCCGGACAGGGTGAGCATTAAATTAACCCAACAAGTACGATGTTGAAAAAGGGAGTTGATAAGGAAGTGTCCCCGTCCCAAGTCTGTCATCCCATTGTGAGTCTTATCGTGTCATGGTTTTGGCTTCATCCTTGTCTCTGTATTATTGTTGTCTATTTATCTTAATTATGGTTGTTGTCATTTAATTTATCTTTATTTTGTGGGATAAATAAGTGATATTTTGGGGATATGATTAATTGTGGGTAATTGTAATTTGAAATTTAAATATTGTAAATTAAAATTTATTTAATTAATTAAAAGTGTAAGTAATTAAGTTAAATAAATAATGATGGTGATAATTATATATTATCTTTTTCCAAATGTTAAATTAGAAAATCAGAAGAGAATATCTTGTGAGGATAGTATCATGTGAAAATAATGAATTTTTAAATAAAATCTGTGAGATAAGTGTGTGCTTTTAAAAAGAAAGAAAAGAGCCAATGAATGTGGAGGATTTTTGAGGAAAAAGAAGAAGAGCTTTATTTATTTTAATTTTATTTTAATTGTGAGGGAGTTTTACACACAGAAGGGTTTTTTGGTTTTTGGTCTGAAAAAAGAAAAAAAAAATAGTTTTTTATTTTTGTGCTTCTTGGTAAAAATTGTTCTACAAGAAAATAAGAAAGGATTGATTCATAAGTTAGATGAAGGAAGGAAATTGAGAAGAAGCTGCAGAGGGGATTCTACTTTCGAAAAAGGAAGAAGGCTACTGTGTTTGAATTCTACATCAAACAAAGGACTCTAGGTTCTTTTAAATTATTATTTCTTTAGATTTAATATTTTGTGAACAAAATCTTGTCTGCCATGTTTGAAAATTAATTTCTCTATGTTTTGAAAGAGGTTTTTTGTGATTGAAAATTTGTGTTGTTAAACCTTTGAATTTTTCTGTTGAAAACTATAGTTAAATCTTTTGTAGTTCATCAATAAAATTTGGTTGAGAAATTATTGTTTGGAAAGAAAATCATTTTGTTATTATGTTGAATTTGCATGCCCAGATTTATTTGTGTCTGATATAGAATAGATTGTTTATTTTATTTAATTGTTAATTATGGCTAAATATATACATATATATATACTTGTTTGTATATATATATATGTGTGTGTGTGTGTGTGTGTGTGTGTACAAAAGTGAATATATTTATAAAAATTGAATTGTATATAAAAATACATATATACATATTTATTGTGAAAATTCTAGGTGTTTTAAACTATATGCATTTCTGTGTTTCTGAGTTTTGGAATTTGTAACTCTCTCGAAACGAGATTTAATATATAAAAAATTTATATTATAAAAAATATATATATTATTTTTGGGGGGGAGTGGTTTGCCCAGGGGCATACCACCCCACACCCCATGCTTGGTGGTTCACAACCACCACCAACTACGCACAATAGCCGAGGTTGTTGTATGCAACCATGTGGGGGTTGAGGCCCCCCCACACACTGTGGTAAGTACCACAGGCTACAAGGGTGGGTGGTAAATAGTCGATGTTATGTTTTTTTTTTAAATTAAATTATTTTTATTAAACATGTTTTGTTTTATGTATGATTTCGATTATATTATATGTATATATATAGATATAATTTTATAGTATGATATTTTATTAATTTTATAATATGTTTTATAAAATGATTTTTATATATATGCTTTATTTTATATATATATGCATAAAAGCGTATATATATATATATATATATATATATATATAACATATTTGATATGCTGCGTATATGAATTTAATATGATAATTTTAAGAAAATTGCAATGTTATAATGTAATTGTGTAAATTAGAAATAAATTATGTGCTTTGAATTGAATCGGATTTTCTCAAGTAATTGATTTATTTAATTGGCAAAACTTGTGTATTAAAATGAGTTTTATGACATTGTTTTATGTAATTGTTTTCTCTCGAGATCATTCGTTTAATCAATTGTGGATTTCTATTATTTGGGGTTTATGTCATGTGGGAAACCCTAGAGTTAGTTTATCCTGTTATAGGAACTTAAGTTGTTGATTAGGAACTTCCAGAGGTGGGGATCTACTGATGTTTATTTTTAATATCTTATTCTGAAATTTGGCCTATGTCTTGACTATGGTTGTGATTTTAGTTTACACTTGGATTGTACCATTTTGGGGGTGTTATTCATATGATTTTGGTGAGATGGTTTTTCCTCGCGGATGTTCCATTTGTTGGTTCAGTAATTCTTGTTGGTACAATCCTTTTGTGTTGGATATTTTATGTTTTGGGTGTCTAGGGAGAGTGGCTCTAAGTGGGGGCTGACACACAAAGGGGCTATCAGGGTAACCCATGTAGAGTTAGAGTAATTAGTGATAACCTAAGTAATTAATTAGGGGGTGGGTAGTTAAACAATGATCAAGATATTTATGGATGTCTTGTCCACCTATTAGTGCTATCATAGACTAAAGGTGAGCCAAGAAGGCTGTGGTTGGCATGATTGTTGCCTCATCCTCATGAGAGGTTAATGATTCTGCATGAGTAACCCTATGGAGCGGTGCCTTGAGATAGGCTGTCAGGAGAACCATAGATGGAGGTGGCACCTTGTGATCGATTGTCTAGATAATCCATGTGAAGCCATGCGATGACACTCTCCTCTAGCATTCCTTTTTGAGTTGTTTTTATTGAAATCCTCTAGAAGTGGTCTATTGTTATGGCTTTTGGTGATTTATCGTTGTTTAGTTTTTAGTGTGGTCTTTTGATATTATGTTATCTTGTCTCGAGTTAGTCTTGTGTTACTATTTGGAGGTGCTTGGTCGGGGATCCTTCCTTGTTTACTCCTAGCATGGGGGTGGTTGGGTGGAACGTGCTATGTACCCCGTTGGGTTCGCTTTTGGATGCAGTTGTACCATTCAGTGTAGAGTTTTGCAGATACTATTGATCCAGGATTCATATGTTACCATCTATGTATTTTACTTATTGATGTATCACTCCCACGTGTGTTGGGAAGAATTTGATGTAATTTTGTATTTGTGTTCAATACAGTGTAGTATCAGATTGATGTAATGTATTTTCATACCATGTAATCATTCGTGAGCTACCATTTGTAAATACTGATCATGTTATGTTGTATCTGTGGAAATATATATACTTAATAACTTCATGATTAATTTATTTGTGATTTGCATGTATGGTTTTATTTGGATTACTCTTATTAATGTGGTTAACGTTAATGGATGTTTTTAAATGGTGTTATGTGAATGAATGGATACATAATTGTACATTTAATGTTTAATCTATTATCTTTTTATGGGTTAGTTTGGTAATGTCACCTCATGAACCCTAAGGGAATTAGTTGTACAACTTAGAACATTGTTATGTTGGAATACTTAAGTACACTTATTATGTTCTTTTTGAAGAAAAAAATTGTTGCATTTTTTATTTGTTCCTTTGGGGTTTGCGCAACGGGGCATTACATAAATTCATCCAAATAAATGAAATTACAAATTGCACCAATAACAGTTTGATTGATATTAGTGGAATTATAGTGCATGTAGGAATGGCATCGACTATACAAAGAAAGGATCAGTCCCAAACAATTCAGAGGACTGTTAAACTTAATGATTTGTCATCATTTTCAATTGATGTTAATTTGTGGACCTCAAATTGGGAAGCAAAGGGTGATGAGCTGGAAAGGTTGTACACCCCTAGTTCAACTCTCATCCTTGCTGTTTAAAATACGTGTTGGGTACTTCAATGGACCAGTTTTGAAACTGCATGGACTCTTCTATACATAAATATTGACATACCAAAAGCACAACCCTTGATCCAATGAAGACATATTGATCCACCTATTTTTGAGCCACCTCGAATAGTTCCTCGAAAGGTTTCTTTGGAAAATGGGAGAGTCACTATTGCATATATCTTAGATCACTACCTTGGCTTGCCATAAACTTTGCAAGATATTGTCAAGGAAATAGTAAAATATATAAAAATGGATGCATTCAGTTATGTTGCATGTCTGTTGTAGGAAAATGGAAGACAATGCAAGGAAAAATGTGAACAATCTGAGCAAAATGCATGGTTTTTCCCTAAATTCCAGACAACAATAGCTGATTGTGACATTCGATATTTATTGCAGCTAAAGATGGAAGACCACACAAGCGAGATTTTGGCTACTGCTTTTGATGAGGCTGCAACAAGCTTATTGCAGATGTCAACAAAATAACTTTACATGTTGCATATATGAGTCTTCCTCTGCAATGATTGTTGAGTCTGTTATCAATGTTCTCACCTAAACCTCATTTGTTTTCACTGTTCTTATTAAAAATTGGACCTATAATTCAGAAACAAGGGTTAAAACAATAATAGTGAAAGTTTCAAGGATTAACTTTGAAGTTGAGTGCAAGCTGTTACTGTCAGATTTGTCTACTATTTCCCCTGCTATGCAAGAGTCTCCAAAGATAGTTGTCATACTTCCTTGAACACCAAAACAAACATGCCTAATTGTGACTTTGGATATTTCTGATAGTTTCTATTGATTGGACATTTATTTCTTTTTTTCTTCCTTTGCAGTGCTTATCACATCAGAAGACCTTTCCTTTCTACTACTACTACTTTGTTGTTCAATTAACTAGTTATATATTAGGACAATGAAGTATAACTTATAATGTTTAAGAAAAAAAGATACACTTGTTTTCTTTTCTATTCTTTATGTTGCTTATAATTTTGTTTCATTTTAATTTTATATTTCTAATTTTATTTTATTATGTTTGTTTATATAGTTATGTTGTCCTATTTAAGAGATGTATCTGTATTTATAATTGTTCATATATATACTTGTGGACATGGTTGTATGCATGTATACATTTATGTATGCATATACATAAATATGTTGGTGCAGGAGCACCCATAGGTTATCATAGGTTGTCTGGGACAACTAAGCAATAAAACTTAGTTCACTTGGATGTAAGCCTTATTGGAATTTTTGATTGGCTGTTGATCATCTGATGAAGGTCATGTTGACCATTGATTAGGCTTAAGGCTTTTTGCAAATGAGGTTTTGACCTTTTAGGCCTTTTAGGAGTTTCTTTTCAATTTTTGAAAATAATACTCAATTGGAGTTACAAGCGGCCAAGGAGAGCCCATAACTAAAAGAGAGACCCTATTTATGGGAAGCCTCGGCATTGAGGTGGGGTCGGAAGCCTTTGCTAAGTTTTGGAATTTTTATGAATTCAAGAAAAAGCAATTATGTTTAAAAGGTGCATTTTTCTGATTTTAAATTGAAGTTAGGTTTTTAATGGCTTAATCATGGCACTGTAACTTGTGCAGGAGGTAGTGTAGTAGTTCTACAAGCACTGTGTGCCATTAATTAGTCTCTTTATTCAATTTCATTCACTGTTTGTAAATAGTTTTGTTTCCACACTGTTGTTGGTCTGAACCAGGCAGTTTTGAGAAAATGGAGTATTAGTTCACTTTCCCAATGTACAAATTGTACGGCCCTTTAGGAACAGTGACTAGACTCCATGTATGTATATATGGTAGGATTTAGGTTTTGTGAAAGCATAGGAGCCACTGTGGAAGTCTTGCCCTAGGCGAGCCAGTGAAGTGCCTGACTAGGAAGACTTAACTGCAGAGCACATAATTTGCAAGGGTGACAAATTCTTGACAAATTTCCTTTTGGAGAAGGCAGGTGTGAGACTTGCCAAGATTTGGTAATAAGGAGGAAACTCCATCAATTCATCTATTTGGGAAAAGACTTGATAGTTTGCGAGAAACCAGGAAAGGGCTTAGAAAAAACCCTAGTATTGTCATTTTCAAGTTAAGGCCTTGTACGGACAGTTAAGAGCCAAGACCCCAAAAATCTTTGTGAGGTGTTCGTATGAACCAGGAATCTCAAAGAAATATTGGGGGTTCTTTGAAAATATTTGGAGAACTAACCTATTTTCTCGGAGAAGGAGGCCTAATTGGGGCTCCTAGGGTTAGTAGCCTTTTTAAGACCTAAATAAGGGTTTGGTGAAAGCGACCAAGAAATGGAGTCAGATGGGCCTTCAAGAACCATAGTAGGATGGATTGAAGTCTTTTGAAGTACCTCCACACCTCTACAAAGTTAAATTCAATAATTTGGAAGTTTGTAGCCTTTAGGGTGAATTAAGGATAAGGTTAGAGTTGCAAGATTGCACCAAGTTTTGACTTGGTAGCAAGAAATTGTGTTGGTAGTTGGGGTTGGCAAAGTTAGACCAGGGGATCCTAAATACTAGAAGATCCTATAGGTAGAAGTGGTGAAGTGAGACACCTTAGAGGTCTTCCAAACAAGACCTAGAGCATGAATCAATGATTGATTCATCCAACCTCCCTATCAGATTGGTATCAGAGCAACAAAAGATTTGGGATAGAATAATATATGTCATAGATTGAGTCTAGTGGTTCTACTGACATGGTGACAAATGTAGAATTTGCCAAGAAGGTCGAAGAACAAGAGGAAGACAATAGGCTATTGAGGGAAATAATAGCCCGACTTGAGCAAGCAATGAGTAATGTGCAATTGGAAGGAAGGATACCAAAGAAAGAAGAGGTTGCAGAGGAAGACAAGATCCCTGAACCTGACCCTGTTTTGCAAGAGGAGCCTTTCTTGAAGGCATTGAAGGCTCTGAGTGGAAAATCACTTGAAGGCATACCACTGTTTAGTGGGAAAATGGAAGCTAATTTAGTCATGGATTGGATAGAGGGAATGGAAAACCATTTTGAGTGTGATGGAGTCACAGAAGCACAGAAGGTAAAGGTGGCCAAATCAAGATTGAGAGGTTCTGCCTTGACATGGTGGAAGTTTATTCAGACAGAGAGGGAAAAGGAAGGCAAGAAGCCTATTTCTACTTGGAAGGGAATGGTTGCCAAAGTGAGAGAAGCATACATGCCTGATGATTATGAAATTTAGTTGCACAAGAAAAGACAAAACTTGAGACAAAGAGACCAAGATGTGAATTCTTATACTGAGTTTCAAAAACTTTGTATGAGGTCTAATGTTACTAAGGATGAAAGTCTTAAGGTGGCTAGATACCTTAATGGTTTGAAGTGGAACATTCAAAAGGAGATGACTCTTCTAAGTCCCAAGATAGTGCACCAATGCTATCAATTGGCTATAAATATTGAAGAGAGGAGTAAGAGGAAACAAGATTAGGCTTCTAAGAGTAGAGGAAAAGGTAGAGATCAAAGAGGACATAGAGGTGGATACCAAGGTAGAGGGACTGGAACAAAGAAATCAAGGAGAGTCTAAACTCACAGAGCATGGAAGTGAAACAATTTCTATAGGAGGTTATGGAAGAGGCAAAGGACCTCAAGGAGGTTCAAATAGAGGAAGAGGAGCAGGTAGAAGTAACTCATACTTTGCTAGTATGAAGTGTTACAACTATGGTCAGGGTGATCCCATAATAGTGGTTTAAATTTTTGGCCAAACTAGACACTGAAACTATTATTTTTAACTAAATCTTCACATTCGGGCACCTATAAGCGGCTAAACTGTGAGGAATTTGAAGATGGTGCAAACTAGAGTCTCATCAAATTTTGTCTGTAGATTCTAAAAATATTTTTTTCAAAATTTTTGGAATCAAATTGCACTTCTTTTCCATCTCCCACGAAAATAGATTTTTTCAGAAAACAACATTTTTAAAAGTGGCACACCGTATAGCATAACTTTTTTTTCCATGAAATAAAATTCTAATTCTTTCAAATTTAGATTTGTAACTCTGATATCTAGTGCTTCCACTTGGTTAGATAGTTTTTATTGAATATTTTTCCTTAATCAAGTTTCAAAGTTAAACAAATTACAATTCGACACGATCGTATAACGCTGTAACTTTTTTTGTATATGTCAAAATTTTATTGTATTTTTTTTGGATCAAGGACTTCAATATATGGTGCACTCATATTTTTCAAATTTTTTGATAATTTTCTATTTTTCCACATGTGAAGAACAAAGAAATTCATTTTCGATGAAAACCTATGTTTAATAAAACTTAAAAACAAATACATAACAAAACCAAAACATATTAAAATTATATTAATTGGATAGCTTGTTCTAAGGAATGCCATAATCATTTCAAATAAATTTTAAATGAATTCATTTGATCCTCCAAAATCTAAATCAAAAGTTATTTTTTATCAGCATTTTGATAGGTGTAAAGGAGATGCATTTATAGTTATGGTTTAAAACTAGCGAGGTTCTATCCAAGGGGGTTTGATCTAAGGTGATTTGATCAAACCCTCTTCAATTGGAATCCTTAAAATGGAACTTTTTAAGGCTTAAATCATTATATTTTCTAAAAATATGTGATTTCAGCTAAAATTTGTTCCTCTTAGGAATTGTAAACCACTATTATGACAACACCCGTCAAGTAGGTCATCCAGCTTATAGGTACCTGGAGAAAGCATCTTCATCAAATACAAAAAAGAGAGTAGCATATGCTCAAAAGGACACCATGAGTATCAAGTCACTAGAGGTTAGTCACATTGAGTCAAAAATGGGAGAGAACTTGATGTTTAGCAAGGTTCTAATCAGACAACCAGTCAAAGAAGAGCCAAAGCAAAGGAGAGCCTTATTCAGGGCAAGATGCAAAATAATTGGAAAGGTGTGCAAGGTTATCATGGATTCAGGGTCTACTGATAACATTATTTCTAAAGAGGCAGTAAGGAAGTTCAAGTTGGAGAAAGTACCCCACACTAATCCTTATAAAGTGACATGGTTGAACAAAGGGCAGAGTGTTCTTGTAAATGAGCAGTCAACAGTGGAGTTCTCCATTGGAGGGTACAAGGACAAGTTGATTTGTGATGTGTTTCCCATGGATGCATTCTATCTTCTATTGGGAAGACCATGGCAGTATGATAGAGGAGCCATCTATGATGGAAAGGAGAACAATATCTCATTCAAGAAGGATGGAAAGACATTCAAATTGCAGTCACCGTCAGATGAGGAAGAATGACAGTCAACTACCCTTATTGTCTTGTTAAGTAGTGGAAAAGAGTTTATCAACACTCTACAACAAGGAGCAGAAGGATATGTGGTAATGGTGCAACCCAAGGAGGAAGATAAGGCTAAGAAAACAGTCATACCAGAAGCAGTCTAGAAGTTGCTTGAGAAGTACAAGGACATAGTCAGTGATGGAACACCAGCAACCTTACCTCCAAAGTGAGCCATTAGTCATCAGATTGACTTTATACCAGGGGCTTCATTTCCAAACAAAGTAGCTTTCAAGCTTACACCAGATCAGAACCTAGAAGTAGCTAGGCAACTGCAGGAGTTATTAGACCAAGGACTAATTAGGAAGAGTATTAATCCATGTGCAGTACTAGTGGTCTTAGCAACCAAGAAAGGTGGTAAGTGGAGGCTATGCAATGATTCTAGGGCTATAAATAGGATTACAATCAGATATAGGTTCCCTATTCCTAAGATTGAGGATTTGATGGATTATCTTGGAGGAGCTCAGTATTTCACCAAGTTGGATCTCAAGAGCGGATACCATCAGATCAGAATCAAAGATGGGGATGAGTGGAAGAAAACTTTTAAGACAACTAATGGGTTGTATGAGTGGATAGTGATGCCATTTGGCCTCTCAAATGCCCCTAGCACATTCATGAGGCTCATGAATGAAGTACTTAAGGATTTCACAGGTATATTTGTGGTGGTGTATCTAGATGACATACTCATCTTTAGCAAGATAGCAGAAGAACATCTAAAGCATGTGGAGTTGGTTCTTAAAAGATTATAGGAGGAGAGGTTAGCCATCAACCTAGAAAAATGTGAGTTCTTCAAATAAGAGCTTGTGTATTTAGGGTTTGTAGTATCCCAAGGATCATTGAAGATGGACCCAAGCAAGGTGGAAGCTATCCTAAATTGGCCTACACCAACCACTGGAACAGAGGTAAGGAGTTTTCATGGGTTAGCTCAGTTTTATAGGAAGTTTATAAGGAATTTTAGTGGCATATGTGTACCAGTACTTGATACAATCAAAGGTGGCCTAAAAACTAAGTTCAAATGGACTCTTGAAGCTGAGAAAGGTTTTGAGAAACTGAAACAAGAAGTGGAAACTCAACCCATCCTTTTATTACTTAGTTTTGATAAGTTATTTACTGTGGAATGTGATGCTAGTGGAATTGTAGTAGGAGGAGTACTAAGCCAAGAAGGCAGGCCTATAGCTTTCTTTAGTGAAAAGCTCAATGAAGCTAAGAAAAATTATTCTACCTATGACCTAGAACTGTATTCTCTAGTACAGTCACTTAGAAAGTGGAGGCATTATCTCCTACCTAAGTAATTTGTAGTGTTTACTGATAACCGGGCACTTAGCTACATCAATACACAGGAGAAGTTGAGCAATAGACATTTGAAATGGATAGAATACCTCCAAGCCTTCACATTTACCATTAAGCACAAGAAGGGACAGATGAACAAGGTGGCAGATGCACTAAGTAGGAGGTTGCTGACAGTGCAAGAAATACAAATAAAGAGCATTGGGATAGAAAGTTTCAAGGATATTTATGGAGAAGATGAAGACTTCTCTGAAGCATATAAGGTATGTTCTAATTTTGAGAATCACTTTCATAGTCAATTCTTAGAGTATACATTGCAGAGTGGACTTTTGTTTAAGGGAAATCAATTGTGTGTACCGAAAGGTTCAATGAGAGAGAATCTTATCCAAGAGAAGCACAATGGTAGTCTTAGTGGTCATTTTGGTATCAACAAGACAATGGAACTAGTACAGATGTTCTATTATTGGCCCAAGTTGCCAAGGGATGTCAGAAGGTATGTGGAGCAGTGTGTAGTTTGTATGAAAGCCAAGGGGGGAGCTAGCAATGTAGGTTTATATCAACCTCTACCTATTCCCAACAGACCATGGGAATGTATTAGCATGGACTTTGTGGTAGGACTACCTAAAACTAAGACAAGGTTTGATAGTGTCTATGTGGTGGTAGATAGGCTTAGCAAAATGAGTCATTTTATTCCTTGCAAGACCACCCATGATGCTAGCTATATTGCTCATCTTTTCTTCAAGGAGATTGTGAGGATCCATGGACTGCCATTGAGCATTGTCTCAGACAGGGATGTGAAGTTCATGAGTCATTTTTGGAAGACTCTATGGAGCAAGTTAGGTACTAACTTGTCTTTTGGATCAGCCTACCATCCTCAGACCGATGGACAAACTGAGGTGGTTAATAGAGTGATAGGTAACCTTCTAAGGTGCCTCACCAAGGAGTATGGATAGACATGGGACTTGGTCATATCACAAGCTAAATATGCTTATAATGACAGTGTGAATCAGACTACAGGCAAAAGTCATTTTGAAATAGTATATGGAATGCACCAAAGAGGTGTGTGTGAACTTAGAGACCTAGGAACTATGGAGCATAGGAGTGGGCATGCTGAAGATTTCTCTCAGACCATGAAGGAGATTCAAGAGCAAGTGAAGAAGACAATTACAGAGGCTACTCACAAGCTGAAAGCTAAGGTAGATATGTCTAGGAAAGATCTACAATTTGCAGTAGGTGACTATGTCATGGTCCATCTCAACAAATCTAGGTTGTAGAAAGGAACATCAACCAAGTTGCAGATGAAGAGAGTGGGCCCATGTAAGGTGTTAGCCAATTATGGAAAGAATGCTTACAAGGTGGAGCTACCTGGAGACCTAGGCATTTCACCAATGTTTAATGTGGCTGATTTGATCAGATATAAAGGACCAGTCACTGATTTAGATCAAAAAAGTTTGGATGTCTTGAAGGATGTGAGTAACATAGCCTTACCTCCTAAAGACAAGCTGCAAGCAGAGAGAATCTTAGAATCCAGGGTGAAGAAGTCTACCCAGCATAAGGAATACATGGAATATCTCATCAAATGGAAAGACAAACCAGAATCTGAGGCCACATGGGTGGATGAAGCTCAGTTCAAGAAGCAGGGTATTGATTTATCTCTGATCTCTCCCCACAATCCTTAGTGTTTGGTTGAGGGGGAGAATGGTGCAGGAGCACCAATAGGTTATCATGGGTTGTCTAGGACAGTCTTGTCTAGGATAACTAAGCAATAAAACTTAGTTCACTTGGATGTAAGCCTTATTGGCATTTTTGATTGGGTGTTGATCATCTAATGAAGGTCATGTTGACCATTGGTTAGGCTTAAGGATTTTTGCAAATGAGGTTTTGACCTCTTAGGCCTCTTAGTAGTTTCTTTTCAATTTTTGAAAATAATACTCAATTGGAGTTACAAGTGGCCAAGGAGAGCCCATAACTAAAAGAGAGACCCTATTTATGGGAAGCCTTGGCATTCAGGTGGGGTTGGAAGCCTTTGTTAAGTTTTGGAAGTTTTATGAATTCAAGAAAAAGCGATTGTGTTTAAAAAGTGCATTTTTCTGATTTTACATTGAAGTTAGGTTTTTAATGGCTTAATCATGGCACTGTAACTTGTGCAAGAGGTAGTGTAGTAGTTCTAAAATAATTGTGTTCCATTAATTAGTCTCTTTATTCAATTTCATTCACTGTTTGTAAATAGTTTTGTTTCCACACTGTTGCTAGTTTGAACCAGGCAATTTTGAGAAAATGGAGTATTAGTTCACTTTCCCACTGTTCAAATTGTATGACCCTTTGGGAACAGTGACTAGACTCCATGTATGTATATATGGTAATATTTAGGGTTTGTGAAAGCACAAGAGCTACTGTGGAAGTCTTGCCCTAGGCAAGCAAGTGAAGTGCCCGACTAGGAAGACTTAAGTGCAGAGCACATAATTTGTAGGGGTGACAAATTCTTGACAAATTTCCTTTTGGAGAAGGCAGGTGTGAGACTTTCCAAGACCTGGTAATTAGGAGGAAACTCCATCAATTCATATGTCCAGGAAAAGACTTGATAGTTTGAGAGAAACCAGGAAAGGGCTTAAAAAAAACCCTAGTATTGCCATTTTCAAGTTAAGGCCTTGTACAGACAGTTAAGAGCCAAGACCCCAAAAATCTTTGTGAGGTGTTCGTATGAACCAAGAATCTCAAAGAAAGATTGGGGGTTCTTCGGAAAGATTTAGAGAACTAACCTATTTTCTTGAAGAAGGAGGCCTAATTGGGGCTCCTAGGGCTAGTAGCCTTTTTAAGACCTAAATGAGGGTTTGGTGAAAGCGACCAAGAAATGGAGTCAGATGGGCCTTCAAGAACCATAATAGGATGGATTGAAGTCTTTTGAAGTATCTCCACACCTCTACAAAGTTAAATTCAATAATTTGGAGGTTTGTAGCCTTTAGGGTGAATTAAGGCTAAGGTTAGAGTTGCAAGATTGCACCAAGTCTTGACTTGGTAGCAAGAAATTGTGTTGGTAGTTGGGGTTGGAAAAGTTAGACTAGGGGATCCTAAATACTAGAATATCCTATAAGTAGAAGTGGTGAAGTGAGACACCTTAGAGGTCTTCCAAACAAGACCTAGAGCTTGAATCAGTGATTGATTCATCCAACCTCCCTGTCATATGTACATGCATGTAATTAAAATTTCTTAGTGGATACAACTTTTTGATACAGATGTGTGTAGATATATGTGCCTATAATGGATATGTATCTGTATATGCATGAAAAATTTAATATTTAGATGTATTTGCGAGTTGCTTTAAATAGAATGTTGTTCTGATCTTGTTTTCAATGTTCGCAGTGCATACAATATCTTGACAGAGTTATATGTAGATATATGTGTCTATGATGTATTTGTATATGTGAGTGCACGTATGTTTGTGTATGCATCTAATGCTTCTCAAATATTTCCCTACTACTTTGTGATGTCTAATAATAATGTCATGTTGGATATGGATATCATATGGTTCTTGGCTATAATGTTTGTTGTGTATGTTGTGCAGCTCAATCTACAACCCAACATTGAACAATGCCTTATTGAAAATACCATAAACTGATCAATTACTTTGGTAAGTTTTAAATGCATGGTATTATTGCAACCATTGCCAATATATGTAGCACATACATGAAACAATGTTTCCATGGAAAGTTGTGCCAAGTGATGTTTGTTTCCTCTATGGAGGCAACATACATGCATATATGTGCATTTAAACTTATCTATATTTCTTTCATAGGTATTGACAACTTTCAGTGTGAATATGTATGTATTTCATTTGTAGAAATAGTCATCACTATGGTGGCTCAAAATTTTCATAGTAGCTAAAGCTATAAAACAATAGTCAACAATGCCCTATGGAAAGTAACCTAAACATTTCGATTGCTTGGGTAACTTTAAAACTCTAAATATTATTGTGGCCATTGCCAATCTATGGAATGCATATATGAAACAATGTAGTTATTGGTTTGTTTTTATTACTTTGCAACAATCACCCCTATATGGAAATGATAAATAAAATAATATTTATTACTTTGCAACGATTGCTGCTAAATGGAAACTTTTACCCGATAGGCTATATGTGTGAACTTTGGATGGAACTTTTGTCAGCCTTACCAGTTCTAAAGCTGCTTGAAAAAAATCAACAATGCATATATATTTGCATCTACCTCTGCATTCATATATATCGGTGTACATTTTTTTTTCCACCTACATCTTTATCAATTTCATGCATCCAATGCATACATAGGAATCTGTTGCTTTGAAATATATTGCCATATAAAAGTATGTACTTCTTCAGTTCCATATCATTTTCCTTTCTATGTGTGTAGATATGTATGTATGTCAAATTAGTTGTAAGCAACATATACTTATCCCTTTGTTTATTGGTTGTAATAACACCTACCATTTAAAACCTCGGGGAACATAGCAAATACCTATGAAATTTTTGATAAGGCATTGTTGGCTCTCGTTTTGCTGCTATATGTTAGTGTGATTTTTTTTGTTTTGTTTTGTGGTTTTTTCCATCTTGGCCATTGTTGCAACCAATGTTGTTTTATTTATGCCCTTAGTTTTGTGGCGATGGATTGCAACACAGTAGTGGTAATGGTTGTAACCCCTACCTATAAAATCCTCTGAAAACATAGCAAATGTCTACACAATCTTTGATAGTGCACTGTTGGGTGTCATTCTTTGTGTTTTCCTTGTTCTCGAAGAAATTTTTTAGTGAGGAGGGCAAGCTTCTGTGAAGGTGCAAGTGCGATCATTAGCTATGGAATTTCTGTGAAGGTGGTTGGAGGTTATTTTGTGTTTTTGCATGGGGTGATGGTTGCAAAAGCATTACAAAAGTGTGTTGACCATAAATGAAAAAATATAGCTTAAGCTAAAGAATTACAGTCATCACCATAGAATGAAATGCATAGATGAAACAATATTGGTATCAATAGTCACACAGATAGGAAAACTAGCAAATATAATTTCACACCCATCTTTTCCACTTCATAACCAATATTCACCACTGTTTCTAGATATGTATGTATGTAAGCTCAGATGGAGAGAACATTTATATATACTCCTTCCTATGTTTATTCTTTTCATAGGGTAGTTGCTATTATTTTATCTCTATACTTAAACTTTTGCATAGAAATTTATTGCCACTTCCTATCATGTAGCCTTCAGTTTATTCATTAAGAGTTTTTTGTCACATGTAACAAAATAATGGGTACCTATGTTTCAATTGATAGTTGCATTTTTATTGTTTGAGACCCACATCATGTGTTTATTGAAATTTCTTTTCTCAACTAAAACATATGGTACATGTTCTTCTACCAAGTAATTGGCTTGGGCTTAGGATTTTCAATTTCTTTTTTCCAAAAAAAAGGGGGGGCATAATCCACATGTGTCAAATCACATTTTCCCACATATGTTTAAAACCTCGAGAAACATAGTGAATGTATGTGAAATTCTTAATAGGTACAAGTTCGATCAAGCATTGTTCAACTTCTATGTAAATGGTTGGAGGTTATTTTGTGTCTTTTACATGGGGTGATTGTTACAAAAGAAAAAGAAAAGTGTCACCTGTGATAATTTTTCCCCAACTATTTTGCACAGAAGGTAGTGGGGAGATATGTGTTTGAAGCAAGTGACAAGGGGAGTATATCGAAAAAACCCTTTGCAATATTGTTTCATTTGTAGTTTGTGCAAGCATTCACTATGTTTTCCAAGGCTTTAAAAGAAGTTATTACTTACAACCATGACAATTACATGGAAAGCATACAACAATTAATGTTAAGATACAAGTTCGAACAAGCATTTTTTAGCTTCTATGAAGCTAGTTGGATGTTACTTATGTTCTTTGCATGGGGAAATGGTTGTAAAAGCTCTACACATGTTTTGGTTGTGATAATTATTTTCCCATTTCTTGTAGGCATGAATCTTGTATATAATACTTGAAAATACAATTTATCATTCCAAGAATGTCCCATAAATTAGACATAGGGATCAGTATGTATCAATGGTGTTTGCATCTACTATGACATACATACATACCTGTACATAGGGCAGATGTATTTTCCACCACTGTGAACAATCATGGCATCAATATTCCATATAACACTAAAAATATAGTTTATTGTACCAAAAAAGTGCTAGCATGCATCAATCTTATTTGCATCTGCTGTGGCATACATCCAAACATGCACATTCTCTTTAATTTTATATTTCCTATGTACACATCTCTTTCTTTCTGAGATTAAATGCAGGAAAGATTCATATGTTTGAAGACTACTTATTGGTATATATGTGTAACAGCCTTTGATGGTCCATGGCCGAATTTGTTAGCATGGGTAGGAGGCTTTCCTTTGTTGCATTTCATTTTATTTTAGTTTCCCTATGTGCAAATATGTATCTATGTTATTATTCCTTTCAACCTCAAAAAGCAATTATTTGAATGATACACTGTATATGAAGTCTAATAAGGAACATTGATTTTTCCATTCATTAGAGTGGTGGACACCCAATATGATAGGGTAGAGACAAGCCTCATTTTGTTCTATTCCATTTTATATTTGCTATGTGCACAACTGAATTCCTCACTTGAAATGGGTTGTTTAGGATTACGTGTAGATCCATATTTGTATATTGCTAGATACTATAGGATACATACCAACAATTAGAGTGCACTATAAATCAAACAAGATGATCATCTCCAACAATACTGTTCATTGCCATCATCATGAAATGTTGCTATTCTTTATGGTAAGTGTATTGCTTCTTCTTTCCTCTTCATTTCTATGCATATAGAATCTACGCCATCTGTAAATTCACTTCCTTATCATTTTTTATATGTAACATGTAATTGTGGTATTACATATATTTCCCTTATAAATTATAGAATTGTTTAAATTTTGCAATTTACATATTGCTTACCAATAAAAAAAAATTTCCTCACCAAAGTTCACATTTCCCTTCTATGTAGCTATATCCTAGTCAAACCATTTTAGATTGCAGCTACATTCTATTTATATGCAAGGTGTACAAATCTCCAAAATGCTAAATAGCTTTATGATTGCACATTTGCATGGTGTATGGCCTTCACCTACATTCCATTTGTATACAATGTAAGCCTATATATCTTTTTTGAATTTCTTATTTCACAACTCCATGTCAATTTATTAAAAATGTATAGCATTGATTTCCACTCTAACAAATTTTCTCAAGTGCCAAAGCATTTTCTTCACCATTGATCAAAGTGGTGGATAATTAATGTTTCTGCTCGGGGGTTTGGTGAGAGCCCATGAGGCTCCATGACCCAATATGGCAGGGTGGAGAGTAGGCCTCCTTTTTTGTGTCCATACTCGAATCCATTTCGTGCACAAGGTATGCCTAGATCTTATTTACTTACTTCGTTATACTATAGTTGTATTGCATATTATTTGTTATGAATTCTACAAGTCTTTATATTTTTTATTTTATTTATTGTCTACCAATTGTGCATGCTTATTACACCAAGCTTCCCATTATCTTTTCATGTTCGCAGCTATACTTAACCCAAACAATCCTCCTTCGTGGACCTATTGACAACATTAGATCTTGTATAAAGTTAGCAGTAGTGGAAACATTGCTTTCACCATTGATCACAGTGGTGGAAAATTTATTTTTTTCTTGAGGGTATAGTGAGAGCGCATGACGCTCCATGCACCAATATGGTAGGGTGGAGATTGGGCCTTGTTTTCGTGTGTTCATACTGCATTTTTCCACGTGCACTAGGTATGCCTAAATTTTATTTACTTCATTCCTCCCATTACAAGTACATAGAAAATTATGTACTATAAAATATAGAACTTTGATATCTCCTGATTTACATATTTTCTATGAATTAGAGATGATCACTGCACTAAAATTCACACTTTTTTTTAATTCTTCCAAAGCATACTCTAGCCATAATGCAGATTTCAATGATCTTGTATAAAGTCATCAGGGGCAAAAACATTACTTTTACCATTGATCATAGTGGTGGAAAATTTGTTCTTTTGCTCAGGGGTTTGGTGAGAGTGTATGGTACTCCATGACCCAATATGGTAGGGTGAAGATCAGGCCTTCTTTTCTTGTCTTCATACTGCAATCAACCACATGCACAAGTATGGCTATATTTTATTTATTTCATCTGTTGCATTACAAGTACATTGCATATTATGTATTATAAATTATAGAACTCTTTATATCTCCTCATTTACATATTATCTATCAAATACAGATGATCACCACACTATACATTTTTTTTATTCTTGTAGAGCATACTTCAGCCATAATGGGGAATTTGATGAACTAATGTGTTATAAACGACCATTTAGAATAATGATAGTGACTGCAAAATCAGTAACAATGGTCAAATAGACAATTAGATCCTAATATACTCTATATTGATTACAATAAGCAATATTCATTTCACCATTGATCAAAGTGGTGGACAATGTATATTCTTGCTTGAGGGTTTGGTGAGGCTCCATGAGGCTCCATGATCCAATATGGTAGGGTGGAGAGCAGGCCTCATTATGTTGTGTTTCATTTTATATTTCTTATGTGTAGATCTGTATGTTTCTGACATAAGATTCAAACAAAATTCATATGTTTTAGGTTATTTTTGCAACATAATAAAATAGTTAATGTTATGCACTTTGTGTTAGATTCCATTGGCCATTGTTGATTATTGTTCTCTTTCTTAAGCTATATTGTTTCATTTTCAAGAAGGTGCTATTGAAAAGGCTATATTGTTTCAATTTTTGGTAAGGTTGTGTTGAGAAAAGGGTATATTTTTGTATGGGTTTCTCTTTATGGCTTGCGTTTTGTGGCTATGTTTGCAACAAAATAAAATTGTTGATGTTACACAATTTTTTTCGATTGTTATTATCTAGCTTGAGCTATGTTGTCTCATTTTTGATAAGGTTTTGTTCAAAAGGCTCCATTGTTTCAATTTTTGATAGGGTGTTGTTGAGAAAAGACTATATTGTTTGTTAAAATAAATATTGTTTCATTTATGGTGCATTATCTAACTATTGTTTTGCATGGGTTTTGTGGCTACAGTTTTGTGGGTTTCTCTGTATGGGTCACTATTGAAACCAATGTTGGTTGGTTTACGGCTTCTATTTTGTGGTTATGGTTGGTACATAATAAAATAGTTAATTTTGTACACTTTATGTTTGGTGTAATATTAAAGATTTGTTTGAACATTGATTACATTCATTCAATAGTCTCTATTTTAAAATCTTGCACCCAAAATGTTTGCTTATAATTTTTTGAAAGATATTCCAATCACATGTAAAGTCAAACTCCCTAACAAAATCAAAACTTGTAGCTCAAAATTAATATCAATAGAAACGTATGGATGGTATTATCTTTTTATTGACTTTGGTTGTCCATGATTTTTGCAAATATATACTTATTTCACAATTGTATCTCCTATTGCAAATCAATGATTTAATAACCTTATAGATAATTCTATTATGTGTGACATTAGTATGTACATACAAATTTGTACATAGGGGTAATAAAATATAGCATTAGAAAATGAATGTTCCAACTAAAACTTACAACATATACTTTCATTTGCTACGTTCACATATCCAAACACCCTTTTCTCTCTCTTAGATTGCATTCCAACCATTTGTACTTCACTCCACCTATCGACTCATCATTACATGTCACTACATGGAACTAGTAGTTTATCTTTGAATTTGGGAATATAAATATATTTCTTTAAAAAAGGGAAATTAGAGAGAAATGAAATTTGGTCATGTAATTATTTATATTTTATTGAAATATTTAAATTTACAATAAATTTATAATTTTAAACATTTAATTAAAAAAAATATAATTATTATATTAACAATTATTTACAAATTTTTAAATTAAATATATTATTTTATTCAAACCAAAATTTTAAATATTTATAAATAATGTTAAATTTTATTAAAATCACCTTTAAATTTACAATAGATATATTTATTTTATTATTAAAGATAATAATTTATAAGATTATAAAACACTAAATATACATTATCTTGTAATTTTTGACAGGGGAATCTTTTGAATACATACAAATAAGTAATATTTTTAAAAATAAATTAAAACAACTCATATACTTAATCAAGAGAAAAACAATGGTATATAGATAAATATAATGTATTTTATATACACTCAAAAAATATTTTGATTATGTATTTTAATTTTTATATGTTAGATTATAATATTATGAGAAAGCATATATCTAATTTAGATGCTATCATTTGATTCAACTGTCACAAGTAAATGATCCAATCAATCAAAATTATTGAGGAGTTGAATGCAGATCAATTGTACAAATTTTTTTTTGATAAATACTATAATAAAAACATATCAATCTCATTATTTAAATCAACTAATTAAACTAAAACCTTTGAATATTCAAAATATATTTTAAATATCTTGCAAACTAATTTAAATAGAAAATAATTAAGACAATGAAAGCACAAGAAGAATGACAAACTAGGCCCACTTGAAAAGATAACTCCAACTGGCAATCAAATAAAATATGAGTCGAGATACTTTTTGAAGGGCCTCTTTATGACAAAAGATAGAAAAACATGATTATAAATGGAGTTTTTTGGCCAATCAAAGATCATATCTATCTTCTTATCTCTCCACCTTCCTCTCTCTCATTATCTACCTCTATCTCTATTTCTCTCTCTCCCTCTTCCTCTTTCTCTCCATCTCTCCCTCTCTATATATGTATCTCTCTCACCCCCTCTATCTTTCCAAAGTTATATCTATCTATCTCTCCTTTATACCC
>VDFB02049217.1:116486275-116506895 GCA_007258455.2 Sequoia sempervirens | reverse complement strand
TCTCTTTATATCCATATCTCTCTTTACCTCTATCTCCCTATATCTCTTTTCCTATTCCTCTCTATCTTTCTATATCATCAAATGTATGTATGTATGTATGTATATAATGAAGAGAAATAGATGGGAGTGTGTTTAACCAAAATAGAATGATGATCTAGGAAACCCTCATTTTCCCCTAATTTCATTAAAAAAAGAGATCTCTCAAGGGTAGGACATACTTTCAATCTTGAGGTGAGTCAATCCTATTAGGAGGATTTGTTGTTTTCTTATGACTGAAATGCACTTTGGGGAGATAAAAATAAAATAACTAATGAACTCAATTATGTGATGTAAAACATGAAATGTAGAAATTAAGGATAGTACAAACAAAAATAGTAACTTTCGAGAAAATATGAGAAGGGTAGAATAGTTTGCACTTGGTCTGAAAATTGGGTTTTGTAGTCTAAAGCAGGACACATTCACCCTAGGGCGTATGGGTCCTTGTAGCCTTTTCTAAAACTTCAAAAGATGATTTTGGAGTCCTTTGTTTGCACTTTCCTTCTGAACCTATAGATTTGAGCTTTCAAATCTAGACCTATGGCAAATCAACACAAGAAAATGTTGTTTTGTGTGGATAAGGGTTTGCCTCGGTCAAACCCCAGGTTTGGTAAATTAAAACTTTATGAAATGATATAAACATGATAAATGACAGTATGTGCAACCGTTAACCTTAAGTGAATCTAAGGTTATTAAGAGCTAATATGCAAAGAAACCCTACTCAAGTGGATTAGAGCATAATTCTTATATTACAATGGAAAATGATAAAGACCCAATTCGGGAGAAGTCAAAACACCCTAATAGATTTGAAATATGATAATACCTTGCTTTAGGTAGATAGTAGAATGAAGATAGAAGATGTGATCACTTAGGAAACAAGTCATTAAGTTAATAAAAATGACCAAATGTGTCTTCCAAACCTAGAATCCATCATGATCCACCATATGCATCAACCTTCAATCATAATCTATGCTTGATCAAATCTTTGACAAAATGAGCTTGAAGACCTGCAAATTAACACAAAATGTTGCTCCAAGACTTCAGCAATAAAAATACAAGGTAAAATGCATAAATGTAAGGTCATTAAAATAGGTCCAAATTAAGTGTGAAATTGTATTATCACATAGAAAGGAGTACAATTTTCTACACTACAATATATATATATATACACATCCCTCTCTCTCCCTCCTCCCCCCCTCTCTCTCTCTCTCATGTTCTATCTATCTCTCCCTTTCTCCCCCTCTTCTATCTCTCTCCATCTACCTATTTCTCTCTCTCTTCCCTCTTCTCTCTCCCTCTTCCTCTATATCTCTATATCTCTTCCTCACTAGCTCACCCTCTATATCTCCTTATCTCTCTCTATCTTTATCTCTCTCCCTCTACCCCTCTCTATCTCTCTATCTATTTCTCTCCCTCTTCCTCTCTCCTACCCTCATCTCTACCTCTATCTTCCTCTCCCCCCTCTATCTCTAGACATGGCTCCCTCTTGAGCTATACATCCATCTGTTTCCTTCTCCCCCTCTCCCCCTTTCTATACCTCTATCTACATCTCTTTGCCTCTTTATCTCTCTCCATATTTCTTTTTCCATCTCCCCCTCTATCTCTATCTCATTATCTATCTCTATCTCTCCCTCTCTCTACCTCTCTCTATATATCACTTCTTATCTCTAGCTTTATGTTTTTATCTCCCCCATTCACATTCTCTCTCTCTCTCTCTCTCTCTATATATATATATATATATATATATATAAGTATCCCTCTTTCTCTCACTCCATCTCTAATACAAATATAACATGAGCCTGTTGGTAATGGAGCATGATTATCTTCTTGACTCAAAGGTCCTATAAATACTATATAAATGTATGAAAAAATAGACCAAAATCTTTCCTAGTTGACCTTCCACACCTCTTCAGTATACCCATTACACACCAAATTATGATTGCTAATTTAAAATTATTATACAATTCTTGTTCAAGTTAATTCATTAAAATAATTTGGTTTGAATGGCAAGTGTTACTAACAAATCTATCTTTAATAAATCTATGGTCAAAACATGAAGAACCTATTTTTAAATTAATTTATTCTATATAAATTGTTCAGATCTCAGTGAATCATCTAAATTGGCACTATTTTGTTCTTTCCTCATTGAAGGTTTACTCATATGAATGTTTTTCTTTCTAACGGTTGTTTTGGAGATCTTCTGTTAGGTTTTCAGGTCAGGGTTACGTGTGTTTCTTTTGAGGAAACTATTTCGGGGTGTTTCCTGCGCATGGACAACCTTCCTCCTGTGACTCAGTCCACTGGTGTTAACTTTTTTCTGGCATTGCATTGTCTGCTTGATGAAGTTGATTAGATCGTTCAACTGTGACACTTCCTCCTCTAAAGAAAGAAGAGAAATTCTCGTTGGATCATCTACTTCCACTGTCTTTCTATGTTGTTTAGATCCACCTGTTTTGGAGTAATGTTTTGCTTTGGTTTCTGGTACCAAGATATTGTATCTTGTTCTAGGTCTTTTTTTGTGGGGGGCTTCTTTGGGGGGTTAAATGTTATTATCGTGTTTGGGGTATCTGTCTGGGTCTGGTCAGGGTTCTAGGCTAGCTTTTTTGTCTTTTTTTGGAGCTATAATCGGAGGTTTTCTTCCCTTGTTCTTTCCTGCCAGTATGCTCCTTTTGAACCAAGGTTTGTAAACTTTGTTTTTAATCAATAAAATGTTCAGTGGTATAACCACTTTTATTTAAAAAATAAATAAATAAATAATCTCTCAACATCTTTTATATAAGTTTATCTAAAATAAATATTTAAATATTTAAATAACATATATATAATTTTTCAATCTCAATAATGAGAACAATCAAGAAAGAGTGAAATTTTAAAAAAATTGGGAAAAGTTTTATGTTAAGAATAACCTCTCCATCAAATTATTTATTGTTTTGGACAAATGCGCATACAGCATACTGACTGCTGAGCATCAACCGCTCATATCTCAAAACTCTAAAAGTGCAGATTTGCTCGTTTCGTCTTCTTCCAAATCACATTGCGCATAGCTGTAGCTCTCGGATTTAATGCCCATGTCTGCTGCTGCTGCGTAATTTTCTGGGCGGAGAGTGAGCGGTGGCACAAAAGGAGGCCTACAAACAAACTGCAGTTGGTCCCCTCTCATGCCACCGAAGAATGGGTGGCTTATACTTGCATTCTGTTTAATGTGTTTGTCGGCTCTTTGGCATGTAGCTTCTGAATAAGATGGTGGAGAGAAGATGAGGATAAGAATGAGAAGGGTGGGTTGTTTACAATATTCATAAAACTGTCTTTTTCTATTTCACCCGCTAAAAGCCGTCCTCCCGTGACTCATTTCGTACAGACAGACGCCCAGGGACCACCAGTCCACGGCGTAGCAGTGGGGTTTCCACCATAGAACCTCAGGCGCAATGTACTCCTCCGTACCCACAAACGAACGAGACTGCCATTCACCATCTTTGCCGTCATCAGATAGGAAACACAGGGACAGATCAAAGTCTGAGCATCATGTGCCCACTCTCTTACACTAATATGTAACCAATTCAGCTTAGGGAAACTAACTACATACAGAGAGCAAACAATCATTTTGTCTTTCATAGGAATCTGAACAATTATTGATCAACACAAAAAGATAGTGAACATTGTGATACAACTAGGACCTAAATTTGATCGCCTTATGGCTGTATTCAGGTATTTTTGCTGTCACATAAAATCAAGAGACTGTATCGCTTCAGAGGGAGATTTGGATATATAGTCCAAATTTCTCTGATATTACTTGTGTGGTAAAGAAAAAATAGATTATAATCAATATTACGTGAAATTTAATGACACATTCAAAGAATCTATCAAAATTTACATTCTTGTGTAATCTAAAAATTGAAGATTTAAAAAAGATAAAATTGAGATTTATCAAACAAATATCCCCCAATTCAATAAATTATATGCATCAAAAGCACTCGAAACAACCAGGTCGAAACGCAGACATCTACCAAATGCAAGTTATAAATAATAAGGAACAAATAAATATTCACCTTATCGTGGACTCTGAAAAGGTCTGACCCAAGATGCTAATATCTCCTCCATGGCCAGAAATGTATGATTCTCTGACTCAAAGTGGGTAAGAAAAGGGTGATCCAAACAAGACAGAATCTCCTTCTCCGTGATTGCCATTTTGTACGCGTTCCTCTGTTGAAGAAGCCCCTTATTCATCACTTTCACAGCAAAAGCCTTGTTGGTACCGTGATGTGGGAATGGAACGGCAAATTTGAACTGCAACGTGGAATACTACGGGAACGGTTTAGTGAAAAGGCTGGGTTTAAGTAAACACTACAAAAATGGGCGAGGGCGGGTTAAGAGGCCCCACATGGACCCGGCCACCTAAGCAGTGAGATGCTTAGAGTGTATTGTGAAAATGGTCATGCTAGTGACTTATTAGTAGATTGCCCACCATCTCAAATTGATTATATTCGACAACAAAGAGTAGAATAGATTTATGATTTGAACGAAGGATTTTGACACAATCTCATATTCAGTGCATAAATTCATTGACTGTGTTAGACGGGCCTGCCATGGCTGCTAAATGAACTGCACACCTTCCATAACCATCCTTCTTTGTCACTGAGCCATTTTGCTGTAATCAATTATTTGACATTGACACTGCCATGTCAGAATGGCCTCTATGAATAGTTGTATGCAGTATCGAGGTTGTAGGAATACCCAAAGCTAGGACCTCAAAAACATTCGAGCGGAAAGTAGAATTCAGAGTATTCTGAATATAAGAGCCGATGGTATTGTATAGACTGAGTTTATACGCCAACAAAAAACGATGGTTGCTAATCTTCTGGAAATATAGCTGTGTAAGTATTAAAATCAACCAAGACTGACATCTCTTATAATTCTAGTCGAATAAATTTTGGAGAAAATGTTGATGGAAGCTGTCTGAAATAGTTTACTATGAGTTATTTTAATTATGGAGCAACCGTCTAAGGGATATAGACATTACATATTTTCGAAGTCAGGATTTATTTTATTTTATTTTATTTTTTATTTTTTATTTTTTTATGATGATACACTGAACATTGAAAAGATTGCTCGTAATTATGTTTCAGTTAGATTATCTATAATTTCAGTGATTTTTAGAAATCGCACTTTGGTTTGTAATGGGTACACCAAAGAAGTGTGGAAAATCAATTAGGGAAAATTTCGGTCTAGCTTTTGCATATATTTGTGCAATACATGAGATCAACTAGTAAGTCATTTAGCAAATCATGTTTTTTCAACAAAGGTCTCAATAGAGAAGTGATAGCTCTTCAAATCATCTATGCATCCACTTACAAGCATCCAAAAATGATTGAAACAAAACCTTTGAATTAGAAAGATAATCAAACTTCTTTACCAATAGGCCAATGTTCTTTGTAATAGGGATAGAGAGAGAGGGTCGGAGGGGGGTGAGCGGGGGAGGAGAAAGAGAGAGATAGATAGAGGAGGGAGAGAAAGAAGAGGGGGAGAGGGAGAGAGAGAAGAGGAGGGAGAGGGAGAGGGAGAGATATAGATAGAGGGCAATATAGAGAGATAGAGGGATATGGAAAGAGATAGAGAGATAGGGAGATAGAGATAGAGAAAGATATTGATAGAAAGAGATAAAGAGAGGGACAAAAATAGAGATAGCGATACAAAATAGGAGAGATGGAGTGAATGAGAGAGAGAGAGTGGTATAGATAGAGGGAGACATAGAATATATGAGGGATAGAGAGATAGACATAGGTATATAGGGAGAGAGATAGAGAGATAGGAGATAGAGGGGTATGGAATAAAGAGATAGAGAGAGAGGAGAGAGAGAGAGATAAAGGAGATAGAAGGATATATAAATAGAAGAAGGAATGGAAGAGATAGAGAGGAAATAACAAGGAGGGAGAGGATGGATCTAGGGATATAAAGAGGAGAGATAGGATAGAAAAAGGAGAGATAAATAGATATAAAAGTTGGGAAATATAGAGGAGAGAGAGGAGAGATGGAAGGAGAGAGAAAGAGGGGAGGAGATAATGAGGAGGGGAAATGGAGAGATAGAAAGATAAAGATATAGGAAGGATGAGAGAGAGAGGTAAGAGAGTGGAGATAGAGATAGAAGGAAGTGAGAAGAGAAGAGATGGGGTGAGAGGTGGAGACATGTAATAGAGAGAGATAGAGATTGTAAGAGGAGAATAAAATGAGTATTAAGGATATACATACAAATAACATTCAATAATGTTGGTTCTAAGGATTTTGGGGAAATGTGACAGATAGAATATTAAGGGAAAGAAAAAAAAACCATTTCTTTTATATATTTTTAGGTACTAGTGTGTCATGCTATCAATTATGTGAGGAGAAAAATGGTGAGAATTTAAAGGAAAAATATTATGAAACCCTACCAAGATCAATTACAAATTTTTTGGTTATATTTTTTTGTTTTCTAATAAAATAAAATTTTAATACATAATATACATAACTCTTTATTATAACATTAATTAAAAATAAATTAACACAAATTTATTATTATTATTATTATACATACCAAAGTCAAATTATAATTATCTAAATCTATGATTAATTTTAAAAATTATTATCATTTAAAAAAATACTAGAAATAAGCATATCTTTAAATATAAAGAAATTAGTTTTATATATACACATATCAATTTAATGAACCTAAATGTGAACATCCTAAACATAATGATAAGATTGGAAGTGAATGTTGAAACATTTATATAGGTTGAACAAAGCCTTAACCTACTATTCAAAATTCAAATCTCTCAATTTAATATAAATTTATTAAACATGTAGCAAAGAAATGAAGGGAGGCCAACCACATAATGCAGGTGACCTCCTATCGTAATAATTACTTGTTATTATGTCAAATATTTTACACAATTATGCATCAATGAGATAAACCAAAACCAATACCCTTACATAAGTGCTTTAATCTCCTTACACGGTGGTAAAAAATCCTCATGTGTCTCAATAACCACCACCTTAAAAATATTGAATGAAATAATAGTAAATAGAGAAAAAAAAATAGGTGAATTTAAATAATGAAAAATAAAAGACTAGACTTTGTGAATCATCTTGCATCCCTTTTTTCAATGCTCACCCATTGATTTCAAGAAATGGGTGATCCGTTTCAACTAGGGAATGCCTTCAACATAATAAAGTGGCAAAGTGATAACTAAATATAAGAGACAAATAAATATTTAAGCTTTGAAAAACTAAATTTAATCAATAAAACTTAAAAAATGATGATTATTCTTTTAATTTCAATTATTTATAGATGCATTTTTTTAAGCATTCCACACTAAGGGAAATTCTATCGGAGGGATATTTTTTATATAACTTTTTGTAATTTCAACCATCAATCTATATATTTGTACAAGTGGTCCTCACTAAGGTAACATATACTAGTGTAAATATTTAGAAAATTAAAATATTTGAATTAATATTTATTTTAGTGAGGTAAAATCATTTGACTTATTATGTTGAGATTATACAACTAAAATTTTATTAATTGTATGTGGATTTTTTTGATTTAGTAGTAAAATTCTCTTATCTTGTCCATGATTGAAAATTTATTCAAGTTGGTCACCTTAAATTATCAAAAGTATTACATTCATTTTAGATATGCAACAATTACAATAGTATAATGGAATGACAATCTAAGGTAGCAACTTAAATAACCTATTTGATGATAAAGATTTGACTTTGAAACACTTTAAAACAAAAAAATATTTTTCATATTTAAACATTAGAATCTCTAAATTTAAAAATAAAATGTATTAAATTTATAATTACATTGTCTTCTTCTATCTATAAATTCTCTCACATCAAAACAATTACAAACATTTCCAAATCCATCCATTCCTTTTTAAAATCGTACAAATATGTAGCCTATGTTTAAGGGATAATAAATGTCATATGGTCTCAAAAATAATGTACAAAAGGACCATCAATAATTAATGATATCAAGTTTCCACAATCCATAATGTTCCTCAACAAGTTTTCTAGATTTGATTGTGTGAGAATTTTTACATCAATGTTTTGGATCACACTCCATGATCCATCATCAAGATCAAGCAAAGAGATTAAGTAGAAAGAATGAACTCCTTGAGCTCTTTCCTTCATCCTGATGATGGATCATGGAGTGTGATCTGAAACATTGATGTAAAAATTCTCACACAATCAAATCCAGAAAACTTGCTAAGAACCATCAATAATATTATTTTACGATAAAATCAACAATTTTTGTTTGACATATTCTATTAGAAGAAATTATTTTAATTTATTTCATTTTATTATATATTATAAAATAATAAAAATTAAGGCAATCCTAAGCTTATCAATAATATCTACATGTTATAAATCTTATGTGTCATCTTAAAATTGAGTTTTGTATATTATTGAATATATATTGTAGTACAAATGTGAGACTTCAAAATAAAATGTTAATCACTTATTTTAAAAAGTGGTACTACTATTGAAATAGCTCATCTTGAAACCTATGGTCTATAGTCAACCATGGGGTTCTTTCCCCATTTTAATAGATTTTTAATAATTAAGTATTAAAAGTTTATATAATTTATAAATTTCTTTGAGATGTAAAGTTGAATACACTTTAAAATGTAATTGTCATGCAATCTTTATTTGATAAGAAAGGAATTGTCATCAAATTTCAATCTTAGTGTCAAATGTGGAGTAGTTTTTCTAAAACTTGATATGTAGAATTAAATTTTTAGATTATTTCCCATTAATAACTATAATAGATTAATGGAAACCAAAGAGGAGTGGATTTCATCTAATTTTTTGAAAATAAATAAGATGAAGAGAAAATATAAAGTGCAAAAACTATTAAATTGAGTCAAGCCATGTTATTTTATTGGGATCAAACATACCTAGTAAACCATTATTATTGATAGAAGAAATGAGCTCCTTTCTTTCCTCTAATATTGAGGTTGAGAAAATCTAAAGGTAGAGGTCAAGAAAAATAATTATCCTAACAACTCTTTAAAATTCCAAGACTATATTTGGTTATCTCATAGCTACATATTCCTACAATTAATAAGACATTATATTTAGATCCTTGGATTTCTCTATATAGGTAATAAAATTTATCATGAATCTTATAACATATTGGACACTTAAATACCATGCACTCTTTTGATTCTAGATTGTTGTTGTAAAGTATCTAGATACAATGATGTATAAAAATGTATTACTTTATAACATACCAAATTGGCAAGAACATGCTTTTAATTAGTTTGAGTAGAGTTTAAAATTAAAGAAGGCAATGATCTACTTAGGAGGAACAATATTCCCATTTTTTGAATTGAAGATAATAATTAAAGAAATTTGACATCTTTTTATTAGAAGTGATTTCACTAGCTCTACCAATTTTATTTTATCTAATATCTAAATATCTCATTCCCAATGTCTTAAATAATGTCTCTTTTTAGTAAGTTAGGAATATTGATGGATAAAGTATTAAGGGGGACAATGATAATTATTAATACTAATATTTTGTAAGGACACTCATTGATTATACTATATGTACAATAGATTTATGTTGAATCTAAAAAAATGGAATTAGTGTACTCCACACTCATTGAAAATTACAAATATTCATTCCCACATACCCAATTTAATCAAACTCTTTCAAATGCAAATCTATCAAATTTTTTTTGAATATTATTTCTTTAAAAAAAAATAAAAGCTTAAATTTCTATTTATTATAGATTTGAATGCATTATATAACACCCATGTTCGCTACCTTGAATTTTATTTTATTGATTTTATGTTGAAGTTGTTCCCTCTATGAGAAATTTTGATTGAAATAAGCAAATAGTTAATTAAAAAGTTGTAATAAATATTACAATATTATAAAAAATAATCTAGGTCACACATGTTACATTAAAATTATTAATTTTAATGAAAAAAATATTCCATTGTAATGCTAAAGAACTAACAACTTGATTTTTTAGACTAATTTCAAATTTAAGAAACTTAGAAATAACATTGTTAGAGTGGGAGCTTCCAATGCCATCCTCTCTCTTTCCTTATTTGTGATGATAAATAATCCTTTGAATTATTCATACATTTAATTACAAAAAATGAATTGGTTTCATTATATAATAAAAATATGCTAAAATAATTGGGAGTATCTATTGCAAGATAAAATATAGAGAAACTAAAGGGAAGATCATGCTCAAATCCATACGATAAACAACTTGATGTAAAGTTTCTTTCACACATTGGAAAAAATTTTATTCTCAATTTAAATTTGTGGGTAGAATTAAGAATTGGTAATAGTGTAATAGGACATGTTTAAGCAATTATATATAATAGTGAGAACAATCCAAAACATATTACCCTTTTTAGGGTAGATTAAAACATTACATAAGACCATCCTTCAACCTCACCTACCTAAAGCATGTGCCAATCATCTTAAGAAATTGATGTGGGTAGCACTAGCTCCCCCTTAAAATAGTATGGGCTTTGGAAATCCCTAAAATCATAAGGGTTGATGATTGAAAGAGAAAAAATCAACATTGACAATGTAAACTATCAAGAACTCATATACATAGATATAGTGAGCGTAGATCTTTGTACATGGCATACTTCACATTCTAAATATATGCACACATGAAAGATTGTCCATATATTTTTCTATGAAAGAAATTCGATGATAATTTATCAGCTATCAATTTTAGAGAATTGAATAATCCAATCGAACTATCAATAAAATTATACACCTCTTAATTTTAGAAGGATTGTAATTTTGTGTTGTATATTTAACACAACTATTAGTATCAAATGTAGTTCTTCTTTTGTTTCAATGATCTACAAACAAATTTAGAATTATTTTCAATTATAATGCAAGTGCATTTAATAAAATTTATTGTATTTAATACTATTTATTTATCTTTAAATAATGTGAAATTGTAAAGAAAATGATTTTTTCACTTGTTTATGAAATAAACCTTCACACATTTTTGTTATATTGACTACAACAATAGTTAAAATCATGTCATTTGATAATATTCCTAGGCTTTCCTTTACTATACATATAATAACTCTAGATAATTTTAAAATATTAAAAACTTATCTTTCTTTATTTATTCCAATTTTCTCCCCAATCTTTACTTTTTTCACTTATCCCTTATTTAGTATATGATACCGACTCTTAAAGTTTCCACTTATGTAATCTATTTTCAAGTTTGAGTATTTATCATATGAATAGAAATAAAAAAATATTAATTTTATTTGCATATGAGGATAAGGGAAAATTTAGCTTTCTAAATTAATAGAGTAATTTTTCTCTTTGATGAATAGAAAATAAGTAAATATTGTATATTGAGTGAATTATAGGCTTAGTTATTTTACTATATATTCAAGGAATTATATCTTATTGTTATAAAATGTTACCATTCTAGTTAGTCAGTATGTATAGATATAAAGATTGTAATTGATTCAAAGTAATATGATATAAATATAAAAATTTAAGGTTTTATGAGATTTATTTATAGAAATATGTAGATCATGAATGCTTGTGTATTGATAGTACTCAATATATGTGTATATATATTTATGTATATGAAGTCATTCTATAATTTATACAAACTCATTTTTTTTTAAATTATGATAATTCTATAATAATAATTCTATTTGATAAATCTAACATCGTGATTAAATATACAAAAAATGAAAGAAATTACACTTGATTCCCTCGTCCAATACCATTTTAATTTTTTATTGACTAACAACTATAATAACTAACACCGCCATTATAAATATATATATTTAAAATAATTTTAATAAAAATAATAAAATATTTCTCAAACCAACTTATAATCTCTACTACTATACCCATTACACTTTTGTGATACAATTACTAGATATAACTACTATATATCTTAATTTATTAATTACTAGCACTTGTACCAGAAGGGTGTGCAAGGGTCACACCGATAGAAAACTATTTTTGAGTTAATATGTTAGAGAGTGCAATTCAATTTTTGCATAGAAAATACATTATTTTTTATTTTCCATTTAGTATATGTAAAGATATTAAAAGTATGATGCATTAGATTGTTATGTTTTTGTGTATAGAATATTGTTTTTGCATGTTTAATATTATTTTGTAGATTTAATTAATCATGATGAGAAAAGTTTGTCTAAATGAGATATTTGAAATATGATGTATATACATTTTTATAATCAAATAAAGGAATGTACTATAACAACTTTGATTTTGTTTGGAATAGAAAGTTAATGATACATACACAACATACATCCATTAAGTTGTTGCTTCAATCTGTTTATAACAATCTGTTTATAACAAAAGAGAAAGTAAATTACAATATCAGATTTGTGAGGTGGAGATAAGATTCTAGCAATGTTTTAAACAAAAATATTGGGTGCGAGTTAAAATTTGATTAGATTGAGTATTGGAAATCTGATTTGTATCTTTCAATGCAATCAACTAACCAGTTGGTTTTTTGATGAAGTTACCGAGACAACAGGTTTTGTAGTCTGTATATTTTAAACAATAATAGATAACACGATGAAAAGTGAACTGAAATTTTGGTCTGTATATTTACAAATTCAAAAAACTTGGATTTATGTCCAAAAATCAGCAAATAAACTACAGAATTCCTACCTTTCTAGAAAGCCACATGACTATTATTCATAGCTCAGAAGAAAAACAACACCTACTCCTTGCAGTACAGTTTGATTAGTACACATACCACTACAATGAAATCAATGAATGTCGTTTAACCAGTTGGATCGGTGTATAATAACCACAAAGCTCAGCATATTTGTTCTGGGCCAAACAGGATAAGTAACCAGGTGCATCAAAATATAAAAAGTTATTATCTATGTCGTCGGTAGGAGGAGGAAGCTGCGCGTTTGTAGTTGAAATTGCAGTGGTAAATTGTCGAATAATCACGCGGCGTACAAAACTGTTCAGTTAGTAAAATGGGCGGAAAGAGTTGTTTACCGACGGAAGAAACTTGTTTACCGACGAAAAAGAGTTATATACTGTCGAAAAAGAGTTATATACTAATGTGAGACAGGTTTAGACTGAAACCTCACACTATATAGACTAATAAAACATTACAAAATTAAGAAACCTATCACTCCACCAAAGTAATACTCCTACGTTTTAAGCTCAAAACTGCTTTTTAAGGTCATCGTCTGGGTAAGTAGACAATGTTTGAAAATGTCCATCCTTTTGTCACGAAACTCATTAATGCCTGCACCAAAGTTCCATCTCCCTCCATGTGGGCATCACGCCTTGTTATCCATAGGAGGCCTTAAATTCCAATACCAGGACCCACCTAACAGCTGCCTCCTTGAATTATGGCCTTAGTCAAGGGAAGTTGGTCTTTGGTAGAAACTGAAAGCTACAGAGTCATTAATTTTGATTACAACTTACAATGATATTCCTTTATGATTTAGCAAAACTACCAGTTTTCTGATCAAGATTTATAACATCCAGAAAGAATTTGAAAATATCTTAAATTTATGGTTCTTAATCTCTTAAACTATTTGATGTTATAAACATCATAAAAACAATCAAATTTGAAAATATCTTAAACTTACGGTTCTTAATCTCTTAAACTATTTGATGTTATAAACATCATAAAAACAATCAATTATAATTTTCTAGGAGTTTCTTTATCGTAAATTGTTGATATCTTTTCATGTCCTTTACATGCTTGTTTCTTTGAGCTACTTACATTATTGTGGATTTTAGTATCTCCACATTGTCAGAAGTATTACATTTTATTTTGTGGGTATTGAGATTCATTTTATGTGTGTATTATTATATTATATATACTTTTGGGGGAGGATTATTAAGACAAAAATATTGTATTTATTAGTATTGAATATTTTTGATATATAAATAGTTAGAGTATTAATTTCATTTTGGTTTAAATTTTTAGAGTGTCTAATTAATAAGACTTGATTTATTACGGGTTATTACAATATTTAGATTTCATTTAATAATAGTTTTATAAAATAAAATTATTTCTATTTTTTGTGTATAAGTTTGGTTGAGATTTAGGAATTATTCAAAAAAATAAAAATAAAAATCCTTCAAAAATTGATGTCAAAGGCAACCAAGTTCAGAACTATCTTTTAAATCATGGAACCGATGAGATATCAATGCAAGAGTAGAAACATCTAAAATAGTCTTAAGTTTGTGTAATATAAGAACAAAATATAATAGAAATAAAAATACTATAACACAAAAAAATGTATCCACAATCCTTCCAAACAAAACTAGTGAATAGTTGAACCAAAACCATCAAGCCAACAAACTAGCTAAAGTAAAAACCACTACCCAATAACAAAGGGGACAATTTAGTCAATTAAAGGGCAAGGAAAATTACATAGGTGTTAGCCTACCATCAAATTGTTGAACACTATAATATAGCTCATTACAAGTAGCGCAAGAAGCACCCTTCCCCAAAAGAGAGATCATCACCTACTCCATAAACTCATCCTCATCGAAACATTCAAAGAAAATAGAAATAGCCTCCACTAGAAAAGATATCTTCACACTCTTAGCAATATCTTTCATGGTCCTTTATAGGTAAATCTATCTCCACTTTTATAACATGAAAATAGTCCAAGACACTATTGAAATACACCTTAGTTTGGTGAACATGTCTAATATCATCTTCAAAGAGAAAGGAGCCAATGGCATTTGACAATAGAGAGATACAACTAAGAATTTAAGTCATCCATTAGGGTGATCCCACAATAGTGTGTCCCACCTTTTGGCCAAATTAGGACATTGAAATCATTATTTTTAACCGAATTTTTACTTTCTAAAGGAAAGTGTAGATTTATAGGGGACCAAAAAGTGACCATGCCACTTTTTGGCTCCCTAGTGAACATAATGAAAGTACATTATAATGCAGTGTTGCCACAATGTCACCAATGTTGAAGAGGTAATTTTTAAAAAAAAAAGTGTAAAAAATCAATTAGATAGATAGAATGATATGTTTTTGAGTGGTTTTTCTTTAATTTCTAAAAATTGAGAATGCCCCACTAGTTGATGAAAACCCACATTCACCAATAGATGAAAACCCTACTTGAGAACAACCACAAAAAACCACTCCCACATTTCCTTGGCATCATCTTGGGAGGAAAGAAAATATATTAGGGAAAATAGAAAACAATAAAAGAGAACTTGAGGCAATAATTGGAAGGTTGATAGATCCGTCAAGAAATCCCATAGCTCTATTTCACATAGTATCCATGAGTGGCCAAATCAATACTTATTCAAGCAAGAAAGAAGAAAAAAACAATTTTAAATGGACAAATTATCCTATAAGTAAATCAAACAAAACATATTGAAGTCCAAATTGTGTGCATTGTTCACTAATCCAAGAATTAATGCACCCATACATGGTGATTGTAGGAGGTTCCCTATCCATTGGTGCCACCACCAAGGGATAATGAATTATTTTTTGGATAGGTGTTGGATGGTTTTAAATGAGTATCCTTCATGTAGTAAAAATGAGGTCCCATAACACTTTTTGTGGAAAATATATTGCGAGTTTCTTCTCAATGAGATCTCAAATCACTTTGACATGTGAGATTTCTACAGTAGAGATGGGGGATCAACACAAAACAAAGTGGGAGAACAACAAGCCAAAAACCAAGCACTGATACCCCTTGCTAGACTATACTTTAAGCATTTCACTATCTCTTTCTTCGTGAAGGAGCCCATGTTGAGATCAAGATCCTACATGGGTATGTGCAAGATCATGATGGGTCAAAAAGTGGCAATATGATGGGTTTTTGTAGTTTATGTGGCTGACGACTTTTTTTTAACCCAAAATTGATGAAACGAAAAGGGTTTCTAAAGGAGATTCTTAGCTTTCCACCAATATAAATTATGCTTTACTTTGAATTTGATAAATAATTATTATTTATTTTCTATTTGAATTACAACTAAACTCCTGATTGATAGGCTAATTGAAAAATATCTATAGCTTTCAAAAGGTATCACATTTTTTGAATCTGAAACATATATCACATTGCATGCTAATATATCAAAAGGTATAACAAAAAAAAAAAGTATAACAAAAAAAAAAAGTGAATTTCATGAAGTTTTGACCAAGTTAAGGTGGTTAGACATACGAGTTTTTTTATTTTATAAAATTTGTAATAAAAAATTCATAATTAATTATTTACTTGGAAAAAATTACAAAAATATGCATCACATTGGGACATGAGTCCTCTACTTATATCTAAAATATTATAAAAAAAAATTATCATTTTATTGTGGGGGGTCAATGCAGACACTACCTTATTTTTTCCATGAAATTTAAGCTCGCTCCATTTGAATTTCAAATTTTCCAAAATAGATTTTATTTTCTTAAATAAACCTAGTATTTTAGAAACTAAATTCAATTTTCTAAATTCTATTCTTACATATTTTTGAAATAATATAGATAACTTATTCAAATTTTTACGTCAAGTTGCCTAACTCTAATTTTTCTGAATTTTTTGCCACTTAAGGGCTTGTTTTTTCCATGATGATCCTGCACATACCCACATTCCATTAGCTCACTCACTCAAACCCTTTTACAGCATGCTAGGTCTCTAGCATAGGGTGATGCAGGAAAGTCTTCTAGGTCTTGACCATCACCTCACTTATTTCAAAACTATAGGCCTCTTTGTGCTTATGGGTCTGAGGATGATTAAGATGCATGTGGCCAACAACATGATGCATCTATATTGGATCAAATTGTCATGATAGATGAGCTACTACATCAAACATTTGACATTAATAGATAGGTAAATTTGAACAAGCTCAAATTTAGTTTATCATATTTCATTTTAAAATGTATTGTTAACTAGATTACTAGATTGATTGTAATAAAATTTTAGGGTTTGATTGTTCACCCTACATCTAGTAGCCCTCCACCTCCCACTTACATGTTGATGTTGAGTCCACGGGTATGTAACTAGTAGAGAAATAGTAAATATAGTGTACACGTGAATAGTTCAACCTTATAAAAAAATTAATATTAAAACTCACATTGGATGTTGAATAGGTTAATGTTGAGCTTTCGATATCAGCACCTGTCAATCGAAGTGGCCACATGTCTTACATTGAGGTAAGATTGAGTAATTTTAATCATTAATTTGTTGTAAAACAATGTTAGGTAGATTTTATAAATTTAATAATTATTCATTTTTAGATGATCACATCATTTAATACTTCTCCTGGTATTCATACCATAATAGAGCATGGTTTTTCCATAGTAGTATCATCTTTGTTGACTTTGATAGAGGTAGGAGCCAAATTAGAAAAAATCATATTATATTTGTTGTTTTATATGTCTATTAGTAAAAATATCAATGATATTCATTTATAGTTTACTTTGTATCTTGATGCTTGAAATCGGGCTTCATGACTCCATTTCATAAACATGCTGGGCTATTATGGATGAAGAGAGGAAAAAATTGGTTTCGAGTGATTATTATTATGTGGTAAGAGATTATTATATTATATGGCATTCTATAATTTAATTTTTTATATATTATTGTGTATACTTTTTTCATTGTATTAGGTTTAGGTCCAAAATATTTTAGAGAGGAGTTTAAGTCAGTAGGTTCGAAAGCAACCATCATATATGCATTTCCACCAAATTGATAGTCAAAGATGACTCGTGATTTCTTCCCTTCCCCTAGAGGGAAGTGATTAGATTAGGGTCCTTTTTTGTATGCCTATATAGCTTTTTATTCATATATTTATAAATATGTGGCATTATATGTATGTATGGCTTTCTTGTACATATATTTTACTTTCAGTGAGATATAACATTGTATGCCTATAACAAATTTTGGTTAATACAAATATATTTTATCATTGTTGTCCATATTTTCTATAAATGATTAACTGAATAAATGAATATTTACACAATAAAAAAGAGGGAATAAAGGAAATGTGTTTGATAATAAATGAAATTTGTTTTTTGATATTTGGTAATGTATTGTGCATAATCTATCAACACTTCTCTTTTTTTATGGATTTTGATAAAATTATTAATGGTCTCATACATCACCTTCTTCACCTTTCTACCCGACTATGCACAAGCTTGTAGACTATCATCACAAGCCTCTTTAATGAATATTTAAAGCTATATGACTATCATGTGTGTCAGAGATTTTTCACTGTCATTTGGCTCCCTTTTCCTTTACAACTATCAAGATGGGCTTGCCAAGTAGACTGTTCCTCATGAACATCTCTTACAAGGTTTATGAAAAATAATTTTACCACCTTCACTACCTTTCATGAGTCTTTATTTCCAAAAATTGTCCTTGGATCAATTATTTGATGTCTATAGGTTGTCTTCATTGTCGATGCAAATCACTTAGAGACATAGAGATCACTCTCATTATGAGTTTTAGATAACTATATTTATCATATATTTCAATCTCTAGCATGTTCTTGAATATTTTTTGTTCACCACTCAATCAACTCAACACACCACTATACTCTTTACATAATCATCTCTATTTATTGTTATAATCTAAAGTTAATTTTTTGGAATGAATATGATATGTCTCATGATAGGCCTTTCACTATCATTTAGTCTTGCATTCTACACCATCCTCTTGATTGTCCATTTTTATACATGTAGGGTCTATATGCCTTCTATGGACTGTGTCACTTGATTTGAATACTAATTTTACTTATTAGTTGATTGTTGATTGATTGCTTCTAAATAGTATCATACATTTGAAATAATTTTCACTATTAGGATTATATTACTCTAAGGAAATTTCTTACAACTCCTTGTCATCATTGACCTCTATAGATCATGTTGACTATCCTTGTCTACCATTTACCCATCTTGGAGCATTAGCTACCTTGCAAGCCTATTGAATAACTATAATTCACTATCCTTTTAGTGCTTGTTTAGTTTTTAAACACTACTTTAATGGCTTGTTCATTTGTAAGTCCACTTATTTGATTACCTTTTTTAAGTCATTTTTATACTAGGTCATTATGGTGTGCATTATGACTATATTTAGATGTACTATGAGTGGCTCTTCTTGTGGTCAAAGTATTCAATAAAAATCCCACATTTATGTCTTCCAATCACACCCTAATTAAGGTATGATATTCTCTAGTCTACCTCTCTATGCTAACACTACTATCATTTGGTCACCTACACGTGCATAGTGGTTTAACATTTGCAATTTTTGGACTTTCATCAACACAAACCTAAATCTTGATAGGGGTATGTGCAAGATCATCATGTAAAAAGCAGGCCCTTAAGTGGCGAAAAACTCAAAAATATCAGAGTTAGACAACATGACGTAAACATTTGAATAAGTTATCTATATTATTTAAAAAATATGTAAGAATAGAATATATAGAAAATTGAATATAGTTTCTAAACTACTAGGTTTATTTAAATCTGTTGGTGAAATTTGAAATTTCAATGCGATGAGTACTTAAATTTTTAGGGAAAAAAAATAAAAGAGAAGTGATAGGTAGGAGCGCCTAACCACAATAAAATGATAATAATAGTTTTTATAAGGTTTTAAATATAAGTAGAGGACTCATGTCCCAATGTGATGCATAGTTTTTTGCTCTTTTTTCCCAAGTAAAATAATTAATTATGTTTTTAATAAGAGATATCAAGTTTCCACAACCATAATCAATTTTGCTTCTATTTTTTGTGTGTGTTTAGGTGTTTTCATCAACATTAGGATCACCTCGCGTCCATCATCGAGGGATGAAAAGAAGTCATGAGAAAATTGATTCATAGTATTATTTTTATTACAACTTTTAAAAATATAAAACTCATGTCCTAACCACCTTAAAAGCTTTGGTCAAAGCTTGGAATTGTTTTTAATCCTATAATTATCTGAAGCATGAGATGTGACACATGTTTGATTCAAAAATGTGATACCATTTGAAGCTATAGATGTTTTTGATCAACCTATCAATCAAGACTTTAGTCATAATTCAAATAGAAAATGAATAATTATTATTTATTAAATTCAAAGTAAAGCATAATTTATATTGGTGGAAAGCTAAGAATCTCTTTTAAAAACCATTTTCATTTCATCAAATTTGGGTAAAAAAAGGTCGGCCATTAGCCACATACCCTACACATACCCATCATATCACCACTTTTTGGCCCATCATGATCCTACACATACCCATAGTGTTTATGCCATCAAACTCTTAGGCTCCTAGAATTTGTATATGTCTATTGTTAATGCTTAAAAATATTTCTCTAGGTAAGCAACGTCCTATGGGAAGGTTTACATATATGGGATTAAAATTGCTATCTATGAAGTGACCTCTAGGATTTTAGAAGATGGATCTTCAAATGTTTTGGGGAGAAAAAGGGGAAGAAGGAAAAGAAAAGGAAACAAAAATTAAAGCTAACTAAGGCAATGCACCCAAATTACTTTTGTGTCCATTTATAACTTACATAATATAGATTAAAACATTTAAAACATTACAGATAGTTTAAAGGAGCATATGCATGAT
>VDFB02049217.1:116453659-116486175 GCA_007258455.2 Sequoia sempervirens | reverse complement strand
CTTGCAACGATACATGTGTTTTTTGCTAACATTTTGCATCATATTCTTGTGAAGTTGATGGAGAAAGCGGGATAAAATATCTAATATTTGCTTGCAGGGCTATCCGTTTGCTCAATCTTCTTTAAAATTATCCTTGCTATTTTCTAAGAACATAGCTTAATTAGGAGGAGTAATATTTGTTGCTTGTTGTTTTGTCTCTTTGTGTTACCCTAAGGGAGTAGTAGCTTGTTTCCGCTTTCCCCTTGCACTTCGTGTGAGCCTGGGGAGTAGTTGGAAGCAGTTATTGCTTTCTTCATAGTGGGACCTGCTTGGGGATTTCATCACCCCAAGGGACGATTCCAACCACGCGTACCGGCGGGGTATACAAAGGGGGGAGAGCGAAAGTTGTACCCCAATCCGGTCACGTCGTAATTGGCGGAGCGTCGAAGCTAGGGTGATACCTAGATAGACGTGAAGAGTTGGTCTGAGCCCTTCAGTATCTCGCTGGGGTTCCCGACTCACGCTTGTGACGGGCTGGTGTTCACGGTTGTGCCTCACGTACCGAGAGTATATCGAGGACTCCCTAGATACCTTGTGCATCCTAGATTAAGACCACTTTGGCCACACCCTTAACACTAATTATAGGGTTGTATTTGTTTGAGTGCTTTCTTGTGAAAAAAACCAGTGAATTCCTAACAATTTGGCCTTATCATTATCGTTTTAAAGTCCTTGCCATAGCCATTTACATCAAACCAAGCCTCTGGTCCACCGCAGAAGTGCAATTACGCCCCTGTTTTTACTGTAGAAGTGCAATTACGCCCCTGTTTTTACCGCAGAAGTGCAATTATGCCCCTGTTTTTACTGCAGAAGTACAATTACGCCCCTGTTTTTGCTGCAGAAGTGCAATTACGCCCCTATTTTTACTGCAGAAGTGCAATTACGCCCCTATTTTTGCTGCAGAAGTGCAATTACGCCCCTGTTTTTACCGCAGAAGTGCAATTACGCCCCTGTTTTTACTGCAGAAGTGCAATTACGCCCCTATTTTTGCTGCAGAAGTGCAATTACGCCCCTATTTTTGCTGCAGAAGTGCAATTACACCCCTGTTTTTGCTGCAGAAGTGCAATTACGCCCCTGTTTTTGCTGTAGAAGTGCAATTATGCCCCTGTTTTGCTGCAAAAGTGTAATTACGCCCTCCTGAACACCCAAAATCCCCCCATTTGGATTCATTTCACCTTTAAACCTTCATTTCACCATTCCCAACCATTACCTCATCATCCCAAGCATTCATTTCGTCACTTTAAACCTTCACAAATCTCCATTTATCCCTTTTAAACCTCCATCTCCTTATTCCAACCTTTCGTTCGACCATCCTAAATCCCCATACATCCTCCACAATTATCCTTAACCCCCCATTCATTCTATTTCTTCCTAATCCACCAATCATTTCTTACCATTTGCATCTCCCAAAACACCACCCATAACCAAACCATCCTACCCTTGTATTACAAAGTGATTACCTAAATTGACCATAGCACTTGAACTTGATTATTAGTCTCTAACTTCAAACCCAATCAATTCGCCTCCATCTTGAGGTGAATTCGGTGTTGCAAGTTATCATCCTTGGCCCAATCAATCCATTCCTAGCTTAAGGTGGATTCGGTGCCGTAATCGTTCTATTAATCAACCAAAGTTCTAGGGTTACTAAGGGTAATCTCACGTGATCAAGCTTAAGGTCTCTCTTTCAAATCCAAATCCAATCAAATCCAATCCAATCCCAATCCAATCAAATCCAAATCCAATCAAACCCAATCCAATCAAATCCAAATCAAATCCAATCAAATCCAATCCAATCAAATCCAAATCCAATCCAATCAAATTCAATCCAATCCTATCCTATCCAATCTGATCTATTTAATCAAAATCTGATCCAATCAACCTTATCCAATCCAATCCAATCACATCACCTTCGACCCAATCAATCTACTTCCATCTCGAAGTAGATTCGGTGTCGCAATCATCTTTTGATAATCAAATCTTATTGTCATAATCAATCCCATCACATCATCCAATCATCCTAATCTGAGATTTAGTCCAATCCTGATCTGAGCTTGACCCAAATCCTGATTTGAGCTTTAATCCGTTCCCATCCAAAATCTTTTCATCCATCCTTTTTATCCTTTCACCATCATGAATCCTTATCCTCCATCAATAGTGGTCAAGGGAAACCCTAATTACATTGACAACGATAATGAAAGTCTTGTTGATCAAGAGGAATATGACATAGACCCCCTTGACACTATCATTGCTAGTAAGCTTTCTCCACCCACTTTCCAAAATCCAATCACCCCCTCAAGTTATCCCGTTATGTCTTCGTCCCTGCCTATTCATGTTGCTTCTGCTACCTTTGACAAAGGATATCCGTCATATCCATCATACCCTTCATCTACATCATCCTCTTATCCAACACCCACATCCTCTTATCCTAGTCTACCATCTCAATACCCCCATCTTAATCCCCCATCCACATCCTCCTATCTAAATCCTTCATCCGCATATACCCACTACCCTAATCCTCCATGCCAATCTACTCACTCTAATCCTACATTCGTATCTTCCTATCTTAATCCTACATCCACACCCTTTTACCTTAATCCTACATCCACATATCCTCATCCTAATCCACCATCCCAATACCCTTATTATAATTCATCCCCCACATCCTCTTGTCCCACTACACCACCTATCTCCTCTTGTCCTAATCCACAATCCATGTCCCCCTATCTTAATTCACCACTCCAATATCCTTACCTTAACTCTCCATCCAACCCTAGTCCTCTGTCCAATCCTAGTCCTCCATCTACTCCTAGTCCTCCATCCAATCCCATTCATCCATCTAGTCCTAGTCCTCCATCCAATCCTAATCCCCCTTCTACTCATAGTCCTACATTCAATCCCATTCCTCCATCTAACCCTAGTCCACCAATCCATAAACCTTCATCCACTCCCACCTCACCATCTCAGCCTAGCGTATTCAAGTTTCTCCAAGGACTTATAACAAAGGAAACATCCCCCACTCCACACATTGCAGTTATGGAACCATGCCATCCCGACCCATCATCCATGGTCGTTAGTGACGAGACCCTTCTCCATCCAACACCTATCATTGATGATACCATCACATCCTTTGAATCTGTTGAACCCCCATCTCCTACCATCACATCTTCTGAATCTACTAAGTCCCCATCCCTTACCTTCACATCTACTGAATCCATTGAACATCCACCTCCTACTCCAAGAGTGTTGAACCATCAATGACTTTTAAACCCATCAATGAGCCTCCTTAACTTCCATCCTCCATCTTCCCGCCAGAAAAGTCCCAACAAAGGTCCATACCCTTGCCTCCGCTACGATGAATCATACTTAAAGTCTAATCAAAAGCATGCCAACATATCCCCTTCCTCTAGATCAGATCACCATCCCATAGTCCACCTCAAGATCCGATTCCCCCAGCCATTCCATCCCATAGTCTCGCATCAAGCTTCTGCTCCATCTCCATCTCATCGCAGGCCTACTACCACAAATCGGACCCTATCTGCTTCTCGATGCTGCTATCCCATCATCTCCCTCTCATAATCCCCCATCATCACCTAAAGCTGCTATCCCCACACCGCTTGCATATCCCCTTGGTACTCTCACATTCTTCCATGGTGGCCTCCTCGCAGAATAAAAGCACAGTGTATTTACCACCCATCATCCTCCACCTAATAATGGACTCGCATCATGTTTTCAGAATATCACAAATCCTATCATGGATCGCATGCTCAAGAAAATGAATTATCAAGGAAAAGGTCTAGGCCTTCATGAGCAAGGTATTTTAGAGCCCATCCAAGTTAAAGAACAAGTCTACATGCAAGGTCTTGGATCTATTTCCCAAGCCTCACAATCTAAAGATGTCGGTACAACCTCTAGACGTCCTCAACGAGCCTCTTCCAAAATAAATATAGGCTCTTTCCATCGCTCCACCAAATCATATGTTGCCATCCCTCCTCCTCTATCGTATCGCCTCAAAACCACCGTCCATATTCCTCCTTCATCCGCTCCATCCATTTTGGGTCCTTACATCCCTCCATCCACCATATCCCATCCTTCATTCACTCCATCCATCTTGGATCCATATATCCCAAGATCACCTCCTCCATCTCATCCTTTCATCCATTCATCTCCTATCCATTTCATCCATCATAAACATCCCTCTCACATGTCCCCTAATCAGGATCAACAAAGGCACATACCCGCACATCCTCCGTCTACGCATAATCCCCATGCTCCTATCTTCTTTGCTCCACACCATCCATCTCCTCACACCCATCCCATGGCTACTAAAAGCACTTTGGATGCAAGAGGAATAATGCATCAATCTAAACACCCACATGAACCTAAAGCTTCCCATGTCCCCTCTAAAATACATGGTAAAGAAAATAAAAACAAAATCCCAAATCAAAATCAAATCTATAGCTCGCAAAGAGCCACCAAAGCAAAGATCAAAACCATGTGGATCCCAAAGAAAAAAGATGCAATGCCATCACATGAAAAATCTGTTAGAACATCCAAAGTTGCTAATATAAAAGCTAGTCATACACCCCTTTCATCTCCTAAGTCTGTTTTGGGTTCTTATGTCCCGAAAGTCACCATTCCATCTCCTCCATTATCCCCACATTCTCCATCCCTTAATCCTATTATCTTTTCACATCCATCACCACATGTGCCAATGTTGGTCCTGAACACATCTCCCCATCACATGTCCACCCCATCATTCTATCCATACCCTTTCCAGCATCCCATCCATTATCCCATGTATCAACCCCTTCAAATCCCTCTAATTTACCCTCATGCATAAGTTTGTACCAACATCCAACAGTCAGTTCGAACATGAGCTCTTACTACCTCATATAGAACTTGATGCTTGATTCCTCCGTCCATATCCTTATCGCATGTCTTCTCAATCCACTCATTTTCCTCCCCATCCTTATCCATCTCCTTCTACATACTATCCAAAAATCCAAAAATTCAAAAAAAAAAAAGGAGTCAAAAAAAGTCAAAAAAGTCAAAAAAGTCAAAAAAAAATCAACAAAGTGACAAAAAGATCCAAAAATAGTAAAGAGAAATAATTCGTCCAATGGTGAAAACTTGGCAAACAAGCGCCTTGGATAAGTACCATGATGAAAACCTAGAAAACAGGCGTCATGCGTAAATCCCCATCTACACTTGGGGGCAACTTCCTGATATGCATTACCTCCATCCGCTATGCTTCTAGCTATTGCACCCATCTTCCTATTATCCATCCTCTTCATCAGTTCCTCCCATCCCATCTATCTTCTGCATCCTACCATCATATCTCGTTTATCTCCCATTCCCTCCATCCTTCTTGTGATCTTGATCAAAATAGGGGCCCTTATCTATGCATGCTTTGGACACCTCTTGGTATACATTCCCTTCTCTATCATATTCCTTGGTCACTCATCCTATCCACCTCTATTTATCTCCTTTATCTTCCCATCCACTTGTCTTCCACCCTTCATGCCTCCTCATATATGACATATCTAGAGTGGGGGCATCGGCTTCCTTTGTGACATAGTCCTTGGAGACATTATCTATCACAACATCCCTTCATCTCCCTATCCATCTATCATAACATCCCTTCCATCTCCCCATTCGTATCTTCATATCCATCTATCCTAATATCCCTTCCATCTCCCCATCCTTATCTTCGTATCCATCTATCCTAGCATCTCTTTCATCTCCCAATCCTTATATCCCTATCCATCTATCACCCCTTCATCTCCCTATCCATCTATCATAGCATCCCTTCCATCTCCCCATCCTTCATCTCTCAATCTTTATATTCCCATCCATCCAAACAATCCCTCCCATCCCCCATCCTTATATCCCTATCCATCTATCACCCCTTCATCTCCCTATCCATCTATCATAGCATCCCTTCCATCTCCCCATCCTTCATCTCTCAATCCTTATATTCCCATCCATCCAAACAATCCCTCCCATCCCCCATCCCTATATCTCTATTCATTTCTTCATCCCATCTCACAATCCCTTGTCATTGGTATTTGGCTATAGGCCTCCTTCCATGCAACCCAATGCCCTTTATCTTATCGTCATCACTTCTGCTTCTTTTACACATCTTTTCTATCTCATCGTTCATCCCTTCATCCTGGCATGTCATTCCTCACAATTCATCTTTTGATGATTTGAATAATTATACTATCCCATCCCTGAGCTTTATATAGTCACTATCCTCCAATCCAGTCCACTCCAACAGGTCTATCATGTTCTATCATGATAGTTCCGTCCTTTTAACCCCTTGTCTAGGGTTATCTCATCATCTTTCATCCATCACTTGTCTATGGCGTTTTGTCGAACTACGTTGCCCCTGCGCTTTCACGTAGGCAAGATTGATCATTTGATCTACCCCCGGGGTTCCATCATCGATCTTCATTGTCCACTTTGGTCATCTATCGTCTATCATCGGTCTTTCTCCTTTTGTCCATCCTATCCTGATCCTCCATCAAAATCTCCATCATGGTCAGTTGTCAACCTCTTATCCAACTACGAGGGCTCTGCGCTTTCACGTAGGCAAGGCTAATCTTTGCTCGGCCCCCGAGCCCCTAGGTCTTTAGGTCGTGTCGCTTCGTCAAGCTATGCCCTTATCTAGCTTGTTCTTAACAAACAAGACCCACTTGTATCAGAAAATCCAATCAGTTTCGAACATCCCACGTCATATCGATCTTTTAGCTTAGTATCCATCATCGGTCTCAACAGGATGCATCCTTCCTAACAGACCTCATCAATCCATCCATCCCCTGATCCTATGGCAAGGGACATTTGAAATTAATTGTGATATTTTGATACTTTTGGATTTTGTTTATCATTTGAGCTCCCTATCATCACTTGTCAAGGCCACCCTGATCCATCATATTATGGTGTGTTTTGATTGGTAAACATAGGGGCATATCTTGATCTTTTGTTTGATTGTGTCTTCTTGGTTGTCTCACATAGTACCCACCAAGATCCTCGAGGTCTTGTGTTATGCTGGGGCATCCTCGTGTGCTTGTGGTTATCCCAATACCTGGCCCGACCAAAGTCATCGTGACTTTGGGGTGTTGGGATAGCCTTCTTGTTTGTTATGTGTGTTTTATGCATTAGACACTAATCCACCTTGGTTCTTCATACCCTGGCGTCTTGGTATCTTATGCTATAGCAAAAATCAGTGCTCCGAAGATGGAAAATTGCATTAGGATTGCATTTCATTCTCCATTCCATCATTTTGTATATATCATAATCCCCCATTCATTCATCCTTTATCCTTATGTCACATCTCTATCCAATCCCTATCCATTCCATTTAGCCCAAATCATCTAATCATATCCTTGGTCTTGTCCCCAGTCTCGTTACTGGCTTTGACCCATCATCATCATCATCCACTAGTATCCTTCCCTATCCCTTTGGTGTTGTTTTGGGATGTATCCTTCCCTCATCAACAACACTTTCATCATCATCCATTAGTATCCTTCCCCATCCTTTTGGTGTTGTTTTGGGATGTATCCTTCCCTCATCAACAACACTTTCATCATCATCATCGGGAGGCAATTCTTCCCTATCCTTTAGTGGTGTTTTGGGATGTATCCTTCCCTCATCAATACCACTCATTGGGATGTATCCTTCCCTATCCTCATTGACAACACTCCATCCATCATCAACCCATTTTGTCTTGTATCTTAACTGGGGCAACATCACCTTTTGAAATCTATTTGTGCTTCATCATCATCATTTTGCATCATCTTCCTCATCTCCTTCATCACTCTCCCTTTGCATCATCTCATCCATTTCGAGAGCACACTCGTGTTCTCCTGAACCCGCATGTCCTCTCGAGGGGGCATCCTTCATCCCTAATTTTCATCATTTTATTTTTTTTCCCTTCCTAGTCACTCCTTTGAATGACTGGGGCATCTTTCCCAATCTAACCATCTTCTTCTAGGTTCTATATTTTAATATTCTTTGAAATGATGCTACTTTGCACCATCTCAAGGGGAAAAATATGAACATCCAAATTTGGACATTTGATTTATCCAAATTTACCACTTTTCATCTAAACATCCTCATCCAATCCGAGTTAATTAAGTAATATTACTATTATTTAATTAATATCTTTAATTTTTCCAAATCCCTAAGGTATTTAATTAATAATTAAATACCTTACCCTCCTTAATCCTCTTTTCATCAAATAAATTAAATAAATATTACATTTATTTAATTCCTCACATGTCATTTTCATCTAATCCTAATCCATTTCCTAATCTCTTCATTAAGGATGCACACATGCCTAATCCTTGATTAGGATGTGTCACATCCTCCAACTTTTGCAAGTTGGCTTCTAATCCTAATTCCCCTAATTATCCTAATTACTAATTAGTCAAACCTAATTAGTACCTTGGTCAACTCTCCCCATCTCCCAAGGAATTTTTAATTCCTTTTTATTCACCCTAGGCTCCTCTCTTCCCCATGTGAATTTTTAATTCACTTTTATTATTCCTAGAATCCCCTTTTCCCATGCACCTTCTAGAATATTTGACTTGTCACATCAAGTCACATGTGTCAAACTCCCACCTTTTGGGAGCATTGTCTTATCCACCAGATTCTTCCAATCATTGTGAATTTTTAATTCACTTTTATTCACCCAAGATTTTTCCCATCTCCCAATGTACTTGCAAGGTACTTGTACTTCCTCCACCTCATGTACCCTCTTGACACCTCATCTCCATCTCATCCCCCCTTGGCCACTTCACCCTCCACATGTCAAGATGTGAGGGCTTGTGGGTTCTCAACCCACCATAGCCCTTCATCTTGGCCTTGTTGGATCAATCTTGACCCTTGAATTCTCTAGAGAATCCAAGATCCTCTATAAATACCCCCTCCTCAAGGGCATTTTAGGAGGACTTTTGATTTTGCAACTACATGCTGCCCATTTACTTCCTCCAACACTTAGTCAATTTGCAACTACATGCTGCCATTTTGTGCACTCACCCTATTTGCAATCACATCTACTTGCATTTTACATCTAAGCACATAATAGTGATCTTCAATAGAGCCATCAAGGAGCACACAACCAATCTTAAACAAGGGCCAATCAAAGGAGTATCAGCAACAAGGGGAAGGTAAACCATTTGTCTTGCATTATCTACTCTTCTCATTGTTTTATCACTCTCTTTTGGCTAATCTTGAGGTGTTCTTGATATTTTATTTTTCATAGTTTTTAGTTGTTTTGCTCATTTAGAATAGCATAATATCAAGGGTATACAGGGTCAATCGGGCTTTGATTGACTCCTATTTTTTGGAAAGACATTAGTTGGAGAACTGGAGATGGGACAACATCTCCAACATCAATAGATCGTATCACATGTGTTGTTAAGGCTAGATTCAAATTTTTATCCTACAAGGTAGTTAAACTCAGCATAGTGGCAACAATGATATATTTATGACAATAACCCAACTCTAGAAGGAAACAACAATATTGACACATTTGAAAACTGTAATGTTTTTCCCTCTAACACATAGGTCACTCCCAAATAGCCAACAAATTGAAAGGAAAAGAAAAGACAAAGAGTTCAAATATAAATTAATTAGAACATATATCATAACTATTAATTCAAATGAAGCATATTCTTAGTTTGTTTGGCGCACTTGACAAAGTGTCAATTTAATTGGCAGTAACAAAAAACAAAACAAGAAATAGACTGACAAGACTGGTGCTCGAGGATTGTTTGCCAACCTGGGTAGAGCTAGAGGCCACCGACATTGTTGGGGCTGCTCTTTTAAAAGCTAAGAGTTTCAATGCCAACAACTAACTATAGGGTCTATGACTTCAAAACACAACATGGGTTCTTAATTTTTTTGCACAGGCATTAAGAATATGATAGCAAAGGATTAATAAAAATAAAGGCTTCAATGATTCATATAATACTTAACATACAATTTGTTATTCCAATTTTATTGTTTCATTTTTTTAATCTCTCCTTTTTTTCCTAGAGACATCAAGAATACAAAGGAAAATAAATAATTAGGAAAAAGGCTTCAATTTTCTAAATAACAATTAATATAAAGTATATCATTTGAAGTATGCCCTATCAAGTTTCAGACAAAAAGCTATTTTTCATAAAATAATAAATATTGGAAAGAGTACGTATGTACATTTTTCACATCTACTTTGACATACATACAAATCTACACACAGGAAAATTTAATATTGTCTCATTTATGGCTTCCATTCTGTTCAAATGGTTGCAATATATTAAAATAGTCTATGTTGTTTTCTATAACGCAATGCTAATTGTTGTTCTCTAGCTTTGGCTATATTGTTACATTTGTAATGCATAATAAAATAGTTAATATTATAGAGTTTATGTTGTTATCTAAAAGGAATTCTTGACTATCATAGCGACTGGTTTTATTTCGAACTATCCACAAAAATCTACATATGTGATATTAGATGCAAAAAAAATTATTATAAAATAGTGAAAATAGATCTTATGATTCCAAAGATGTCCCAACAAAATAAAGTTAGGGATCACTAGATATATCAATGTTCTTTGCATCCACTATGAGATAGATACATTCTCGCAAATAGGTTAAATACATTGTCCATCAGTGCGATCAAATGTCTGTACAATTTTCAACCAGGCATTGTTAACTGTCGTTCTATGGCTTTACCAGCTATCACAAGTGCAAGCAAGGGGAGCAAGCTTCTATAAACATGCAACTTCGATCAGGCAATGCAAAGCTACTGTGAAGGTAGTAGTAGATTTTTTTTTGCAATTTCCTACATGGGGCAATAGGTGGAAAAGCATTACAAAAGTGTTGGCTGTGATAATTTATTGTGCATTTGTTGCAGACGCTGAAGAAAGCAAGGAGAAAAGATAAATCAAGTGGGAAGAGGTACACTTGAACCAAGGAGAAAGAGGAGGAATTTGAAAAAACCGTTTATATTCTATATGTTCTCATATAAACTTGTGTCCACATGGTTCTATTCATGTGTATATATCTACATATACATGTACATAAACATCTATGCATGTAATTCAATGTTCCTAGTGCATACAACATCTTCATACAATTTTGTGTAGGAAAATGTGTTTGTAATGCATTTGTACATGTCTAGACAAACACTAAAGTATGTGTTTCTTTTCTTGCATTTGATTGTTCTTTTCCTCTGTGCACATATGTATGTGTGCAAAATAAGATGTAGACAACATCCATATAAAATCATCCCCTTGTTTTTTTCTTTTCTAGCATAGTTCTTATTTGTTTTGTCCTCAAGGGGAATTTTTGCAATAATAGGCTTCATATTAAGCATAATAAGAAAGATTGCTTCCCACATTCAATGTGCTAAAAATCTCTTGGAAGTTAGGAGAATAGCATAAACTGTTTTATGACTTAAACTGTCACAATATCCTTTCATATTTGATTCGCAATCCAATAGTAAATGGTATAGAATTTATGATGTTGCCCATAAGGCATTGTCGATTGTTGGTCTATAGATGTGGCTATATTGTTTCATTTCGGATAAGATGCTATTGAGAAATAGAATTTACTAGGTTGCTATTGAAACTAATATTGTTTTATTTAAGGAGTGAGTCTTTATGTCTATATATGTAGTTTCTACATGTATCTTTGAGGTTATGCGTATAACTTATGAATATTTGAGCTATTTATCTACCGTTCACCATTTTTTGTTTGGTAGCCAAATCTTTTTTTTTTTGCTTCTTGCTAGAGTACCTCTTCGAAAATCAAATAGTATAGCATATTCAACATCATCTTATAAAAAAGGAAATAGTAGAGCCTAACCTAGATGACAACAATCACCAATGTTTGTATGGAATCAATGTTGTTTGCATCTACTATGACATACATACATATCTCTCCATAGGGATTAAACATTTTCCATCCCTCCTATTGATAGTACCATTACCTAGGATGTTGTATTGGTTCTAGAAAGCAAGGACAACTGCATTTGAAGCAAGTGGGTAGAGGTGTGGGTGGAGATACATATTAGGAAAATTGTTTCTAGAGTATTCTAAAAACAGTTCATGTTATTTTCCATCGAGGCCTTTGTTCATTGTTGTTGTCTAGTCAATAGCATATTGTTTCATTTGTGTTCTCCATGCAGCCATGATGGTTGCAAGGAAACATTGTTTGTTTTTTGTGTTGGATTGATACTATGAATTCTTTTCTTTTGTGGCCTTTTCCATCCTAGCCATTGTTTAAAGCAGCATAGTTTTAGGAGCAGTTGATGTTATTTTCCATAGGCCATTATTCTTTGTAGCTCTCTATAGTAGGGTATATTGTTCCATTTATTAACTTGGTATAACCGTGATGGTTACAAGGAAATATTGTTTTCTTTTTTGTATTGAATTGTTAGCATGAATTGTTGTGTTTTGCAGGTTTTCTCGTATGGGAAACTATTGAAATCAATATAGTTTGGAAAACAGTCTATGTTATCTCCCATAAGCCATTGTTGATTCTTGTTGTCTAACTTAGGGTATATTGTTTCATTTATGGTCTCAATGTAGCCGAGGTGGATGGGAGACAATATTGTTTGTTCTGTGTTGCATTATTACTATGAATTGTTGTGTTTTTTTGGGATTTTTCATCTGGGCCAATATTGAAACCAATACAGTTTCATTTATAGTTTTCATTTTGTGGTGAAGGTTTTGAATGGGTTTTTCACTATCAAATTTTCATTGCTGTATGGTTTCTATCTAGTGGGAATGGTTGTAAGTAACACATTCCATTAAAATCATCAGAAAATATAGTGAATGTCTACAAAATTTTCAACAAGGAATTGTTGGGTTTGGTTCTATGGCTTTACCTTCTATTAGAGGTGTGAGTGAGGAGGACAAGTGTATGTGAACATAGAACTCCAATTATTTGTTGTGGAATTTCTATGAAGATGGTTGTAGCCTATTTTGTGTTTTTTTGCATCACACAATAATTGCATGCATTCCCTCACTACATTTGTAGCAATATACTGCGCATATATGGTTGCAAGGGAGACATTAATGAACAATTGCATGTGCAAATTTGGATGTATGTAATAGTAGTTACAAACAACATTGATACTAACTAAAAAATTGTTGGAACTGTAAACCATATTTTCACTGCTATATCAAACATTGATGCCACCATCTCTATGGAACTTCTTCCTTGAATAACTTCTAAGAGCTTTTCAACACATTGTACATAGATTCAAAATTGTTTCATCTTATGCTTACTATAAACCCGAGTATATATGAATGTTGTCTACATGGGTCATCCCACAATAATGGGTTACACTTTTTGGCCAAACTTGACATTGAAATCAACATTTTCAGAGAAAACTTCACTTTCTGACACTTATAGTAGGTAAACTATTAGAAATTTGAAAATGATGTAAACTAGTGATTTGTGAGATTTTTTCTATAGATTTTAAATGTATTTTTGAAAAAAAAAAATGAAATTAAATTGTAATTTTTTTGCGTCTCCTTTGATAGCTAGTTTTTAATAGTAAACAACATTTTTAAAAAGTAGTGTGTACTTTGGCTCGCATAAATTTTTTTCTACAAAGGCTAAAATTCTAATTCTTTTGAATTTAGGTTGTTTACACAAGTATGTAGTTCTTTCATTTTGTTTCATAGCATTTTGTTGAATATTTTTCTTTTAATTAAGTTTTGAAGTCAAAACATTTATAACTTAGACATAGGTGCACTTTGGCTCGCATAACTTTTTTGGTATGTATTGAAATTAAATTTTTCTTTTTTTGTTAGAACAAGGACATCAATACCTAGTGGATATATATTTTTTGAAAAAACTTTCCTCAAATTTACTATTTTTCCACAATGATTTTTCATTGAACTTGACGTTCGGTGAAAAACCTATGTACAGTAAAACTAAAAAATAAAATATAAAATAAAAACAAAATATATTAAATTTATAGTTGTTGGAAAGCACGTTTCGATCACTACAATCATCCAACTTGGTTTATCAAGTTGACTCCATTTGCACCTCCTTCCCAAGCTTCGATAGTCAAAAAAATGCATAAATTTTGAAATGGTGGAGGGAAGGTGAAAAAAGATGGTTCATTAGAACCCCCTTATATGGTGCAAAAGGGGGTTCATTAGAAGGGAGGGGGGTTCATTAGAAGGGGGGAGGGTTCATTAGAAGGGGGGGTTCATTAGAAGGGGGGTGGTTCATTCGAACCCCCTTCATTAGAAGGGGTAAACCATTTTAAAGTTTTTGATGAGAATTTCTAATTTTTCTTTGTTTGAAAATTTGTAACCCACTATTGTGGGTTTACCCACATCTAATTTTACATACATACATATGTGCACATAAGAAAAGTAAAATGAAGCACTACATCAGATGGGAACACTTGAACAACACAAAAATTCATAGTAACAAACCCATCCAAAACTAGTGGTTCATTGTTCTTTGATTTTAAATTAAAAACATTTGGTGTGCCGAGAGAAGGCTAGTGAAATGGCATGATCATTAATTGTTGTATGGTTTGCATGTAGCAGTGATGGTTGTAAGCAACACATGCCCTTAAAACCCTCAGAAAACACAACAAATGACTACACAATTTTCAATAAGGCATTGTTGGGAATTCAAACAATATAGCCTTCCGCAAACATATATATATTTACAAACTACATTGTTTCATTTATGGCTTCCGTTTTGTGCTAGTGGTTGAAAAATAGTTAATCTCATGTTTTTTATGGGTTTTTGCATCTGGATTGTTGTTGAAACCAATATTGATTCATTTATGGTTCTCATTTTATGGTGAAGGATTTGAATCAGTTTGTTACTACAAGCTATTGGTGTTTTGTGGGTATTCCATCTAGGTCATTGTTGGAAGCAATATTTTTGTGGTAATGGTTGCAACGTGCAATGAAATAGTTAATGTTATATAGGTTGCATTGTTTTTTGTAAGGCAGTGTTGATTGTCATTCTCTGGCTTAGGGTATATTGTTTCCATTTTGGTAAGGTTCTATTGGAAAAATACTATAGTTTATTCAAACCAATATTGTTTGATTTATGGTTCGTCTTTTGCAGCGTTGGTTTTGCATGGGTTTGTCACTGTGATTTTCAGTGTTTTGTGGGTTTCCCCATTTGGCTGACTGTTGATACCAATATTATTTCATTTATGGCTTTCATTTTGTAGCAATGGTTGCAATGCAATAAAATAGTCAATGTTATGTTGTTCATGTTGTTTTGCATAATGCATTGTTGATTATTGTTGTCCACCTTAGGCTATATTTTTTTTATTTCTAGCCTCTATTTAGTATGGCTAGGAAAAAGGTGACAATTTTTTTATTTTATTTTTAAATTCAAAGAATTTTCCATACTAATAGAGAAGGCTAGTCAAATGGAATCAACATTAATTGTTGTATGGTTTCCATGTGGTGGAAATGGTTATAAGGAATAGCTTCCTTTTGAAGCTTTGGAGAACATAGCAAATTCCTGTGCAATTTTTGATAGGACATTTCCCTATGGCTATATTGTTTTGTTTCTGATAAGGTCCTATTGGAAAAAAGGCTATATTGTTTCAATTTTAGATAAGGAATTGTTAGGTGTCGTTCTCTGGGTTTCGCTTGTTGTTCAATATAGCTGTGAGTGAGGAGGGAAAGCTTCTATAAAGGTGCAAGTATGATCATCAACTGTGGAATTTCTACCAAGGTGGTTGGAGGTTATTTTGTGTTTTGTTGGATGGGGCAACACTTTATGTTATTTTCCAAAGGGCACTGTTGACTCTTCTTTTGTAGCTTAGTCTATATTGTTTGGTCTATGGTTTATGTGTAGTCATGATGGGTGGAAAGAAATATTATTTATTTTTGTGTTGGTTTGTTATTGTGAATTTGTGTATTTTTTGTGGGTTTAACTATGTGTCTCTCATCTTCCTTTTGTACCATACAATCAACAATGCATATATATGCATTGCATGCATTAAATACACTTTCTTAGTTACTATTTCTTTCAACCTTAAAAAAGGAGTTGTTATAATGATAGACTATATAGTAAGTGTCATAAGGAAGATTGATTTGACCATTGATCAGAGTGGTAAAAAATGCATGTTCTTGCCCAGGGGTTTAGTGAGAGCCCATCATGCTCAATGAACCAATATGAGAGGGCCAAGAGCAGGCCCCATTTTTTCCTGTTTGATTTTATATTTCCTATTTGTAGATTGGTGTGTTGTTGACATTAGACACAGACAGTATTCTACTGTTTGAAGACCACCTATGGATATATTTGTATAATAGACACTTTTTTGTAAGTAGTTAGAGGTTATTTTATGTTTGTTAATAGGACGATGGTTGTAAAAGCAAAAGAAAAGTGTCATCTGTGATAATTTTTTGCCAATTTTTTTCTAGAAAACCTAGCAGTTTGCATGGGTTTGTTACTGTGACTTTTTTGTGGTCTTCTTTCTATGGCTTACATTTTCTGGCTATGTTTGCAATGGAATAAAATTGTTAACATAATGTAGTTTTTGTCGCTTGTTGCTAGCTAGCTTGGGTTATTTTTTCCATTGGTTTGTCACTCACAATTTTTTTGTGCTTTGTGCAATCAACAATACGCATATATGTTAACCTAACTTTAGATATATATGTATATATATATATATCTATATATATATATATATATACGTATATATATATGTATATATATACATATATATATACATATATATATATATACGTATATATATGTATATATATGTATATATATGTATATATATATATATCTCTATATATATGTATATATATGTATATATATACATATATTTATATATATGTACATTCAACAACACCCTATCAAAAATTGAAACAATATAGCCTCTTCAATAGCACCTTATCGAAAATAAAACAATATAGCCTAACCTAGAGATCAATAATAAAAAATGCATAATGGAATCAAACATCAACTGTATAACATCAAATATTTTATTCCAATGCAACCATAATCACCAAACGGCTGCCATAAATCAAACAATATTGGTTTAAACAACAACAGAAATATATACATATTTATATAAATACATATATATATACATATATATACATATATATAAATATATGTATATATAAAAATATATATACATATATATATAAATATATGTATATATATACATATATATACATACACACACACACACACACACACACACACATATATATGACATTTGTATATTTCCAAACAAAAAATTCTTAGATATGCATCCAATGCATGATGTTGGATTGTATTTTTATGTGTCTGTGTGAAATTAGATGCAAACAACATTTATACACACATCAGTGTGTACATCAAGTATAATAAAAACAAAGACCCATGTTTTATCTCACACTTAATATATAGATTGCCAATCTAACAAATCCTTATTAAGGCCTAAACAAATAAGAACCATCCCTAAACACATAGGAAAACAGCTAAGAATTCCTTATCAAGAAGAACATGAACTAATTTATTACTGTGCAACCATTATCACCCGACAAAAACCATAAATCAGATAATTTATTCAAGACCATAGAAGAAAAATCAATAATGCCCTATGTAAAATAGCATAAAGTGTTTGATTACTTCAACAAGTATTAAATGTTGCACCTTTGAGCCATTCTATTTTCCAATAATTAAATTCTGAACACATTATTATAAGCAAAACTGCCAAGATCATCTTCATTGAACCTTGACGTGTTTATTCTATGATTCCACAACTAAATCTTTGACTCTGAGCACCTTATTATGCTAATTAAGAATCATATGAACCCTGAATGGAATTAATTTCAATAAGAATTATTGAAATGATAAATGAAATAATTTATTCAAGGCAACAAAAGAACAATCAACAATTCCCTATGGAAAACAACACAAAGTGTTTTACTACTTCAACAAGTATTAAATGCAAGGTCAACAAAATTAGAATGCAACATATCAACCAACAAGAGAAACACATATGCACCTTGAGTCATTCTATTTTCCAATAATTGGATTATGAAAATATTATTATAAGCAAAACTACCAAGATCAGATCTTCATTGAACCTTAAGGTCTTTATTGTGAAATTTCATGACTAAATCTTTGACTCTCAGTAGCTTGTTATGCCAATTAATGATCATATGAACCATGGATCAAATTCATTTCAATAATAATTATATATTAAAAAAAACATTATCTAGAAAGGAAAAAAAACATTCATATGGTTATGTTGCAAGCATAACCGCAAAATAGAAGGCACAAATGAATAAACGACAGTCGTTATTACAACCATCGCCAACACATGCAAACCATACAACAATTAATGTTGATACCATCCAACGTTCAAGAGAGAAAACATCCACACAACATTTTCCCTCTATTGACTAGATGAGAAGGCTACAAATTCAAACCTTTTGCTGGCTATAACAATTCCTTGCTTTGGACTAGGAAATATATTATAGGCAACAAAAGATTTGAATTCATAGCCTTCTTATTCAGGTAAATGAGGGAAATTTTAGTCTAGATGTTTTCTCTCTTCATATATTTGAAGGAGGTAGTTGCGTAGTGAGGCAAAAATATGGTATACACATCTATTTAAATATAGTATTTTGTATATAAATAGATATTTGCATGTGTACATATAGATATATATATCTGGCTATATGTGTGTGCTCTTGATTGACCCTTAAGGTGTTTATTCTAAGATTCGATGGGAAAATATTTGACTCTCAACACCTTGTTATGTTAATTAAGTACCATATGAACCATGCTTGCAACTCATTTTAATAAGAATTATATATTAAACATAACACTATTTAAAAAGTTAAACGAAACATTCAAATTTATTGTTTTGAGAAGATAGTTATTTATTTTGAAACAAGGTTGTTATTTCTTTCACTCTCTAAAAGGAATTCTTACAACAATAGGATTTATATTAAACATAGTAAAGAACAATGGTCATGTACTCAAAACCTTTTTAAAGATATTAAAGGTAGAATTCAAATACTTTTCCTAGGACTGCGTAATAAAAAATGAAACAATCTAGCCAACACTAAACAAGAAACCTTGACAATGCCTTATGGAAAACAACATAAACTGCATAGGATTAACTATTTGGCCACATTGCAACCATCGCCACAAAATGGAAGCCACAAATGAATAAACGAAAGGTACTATTACAACCATCGTCAGTACATGGAAAGCATACAACAATTAATGTTGGTGTGGGTCAGCGTTTAATTTTGGTTGCCTTCTTTATCCACGCAGCGGGTAATATACCACCCTTTTCCCAAGGCATCCAACAACCACCGCCACCACCTTTTTCATAGCCATCAGAAGGCTAAAAAACTGGGAGGCTAACAAAAATTCTGACCAAAGTTTTTTAAAACAAAAAATCATCTGCCACCTTTTACACAACCATTGAAAAGTTCAAAAATAGGGAAGGTTCACGGGAATCCTGACCAAAGTACACACAAACAACCTATCGGGTAACAATCTAGGGAACAATATTCAACATAAATTGTATAATAGCGACTATTTCATTGCATTCCAACCATAACGACTAAACAGAAACCATAAATCATACAATATTGGTTTCAAAGTTAAAAAGCCATGCAAAAATATAGTCTTTTCTCAACACCACCTTATTGCAACTTGAAACAATATAGCCTTTTCAATAGTACCCTAATGAAAATGAAACAATGTAGGTCAAGGAAAACAACAATAATCGGCAATCACTATCGAAATCAAAATAAGTTGTATAACATTAACTATATTGAAGCTAGACAACAACAATCAAGGCCTTATGGAAATTAACATAAATTGTATAAGGTTAACAATTTTATTGAGTTACAACCACACAAACATATATATATATATATATATATATATATATATATATATATATATATATATACATATATACATATATATATACATATATACACATATACATACATATATATACATATATACACACACATATATATGCATAAGCTATATATGGTTCAATTTTCATGCAGATAGTTTTACATGGGACTATAACTATGATTTTTAGCGTTCTGTGGCAATGGTTGTGATGTATATACACATATACATATATATATACACATATATACACACACACACACACACAAATATATATATGTATACACATAAGCTGTATATGGTCTAGATTTTGCAGTAATGGTTTTGCATATGACTGTAACTATGATTTTTAGCATTCTGTGTGATGGCTACAATGGAATAAAATAGTTAATGTTAGACAGTTCATGTTGTTTTGCACAAGGCATTGTTGCTTGTTGATGTCCACCTTACACTGTATTGTTTCATTTGTGGCTTCTGTTTACCATAAATGGTTGCAACGCAACAAAATAGTTAATGTTATGGACTTTATATATACCTGAGGATGTGAAAATATGAAAATTGATAAAAACTATAACACACACATTAGCATGGTTAGTATTTTAAAACAAAACAAACATCCAACATCCCTATGAAATAATACATCATGCCTCATAAACAAAATAACAAAACCAACTAATTGAAAGCATAAAAGAAGCACAATGTATACCTATTCCATAGTGGATTGGTGTCACTTTGATGTGAAAAGTGACCCTTTCCCAATCCTTTGAAAAGCCAAATGATGAAGATTGTTGTGCTATGAAGTGGAAAAAATTATCTCTCAATGTGAAGAGAGTAACTTTGCATGAAGTTGTGGATGATATGAATGAAAGATAACCTCTCTATTTATAGAAGAGTTTGATGAGAGAAGAGGAAAAAGGGATGAATGTGGGATAAAAAACTAACTAATAGGAAGAAGCCACTTGTCACCATGTGAATGGGCCAAGGATGTGCCCATAAATGCATAAATTTGAAAATTGAAAATGGTGAAATGACAAGGTGGATGAAGAGTCAAATGGAGTAATGGAAACTTGGCTCAATGCAAAAGGACTTGTAAGATGAAATACATGCCCTGTTCGAAGGACTCGTCCCATTTGGAGGGAGATTTGAAATGGAGGAATATTCCACTTTTATGCCTTGTTGAGAGAAAATGAAGATTTAATAAATGAATAAAAATGATTTATTTGTGCAAGTGGGAAAAGCTAGAGGATGTGACATGGATTAAGATTAGATTTAATCATGATTTGACCCATTTGATTTAGATTTATGGATTAAAATAAATCAAAAGGAGATGGAAAATGATAAAGATTGGATTAAACAAAGATTTGATTTATTTAATCAAAGAGGATGATGTTAGTGGTTTTATTAAATAAGTTTGATTTATTTAATTAAATGAAGAACTTTAGAAGTTAATTAAATAAGATTGATTTATTTAATTAAAGGGGGACTTTAGGATTGATTTATGATTTAATTAAGTAAATTTGACTGATTTGATTAATAGAGGAATTAAGATGGTTTAATTAAATGGTTAATAGAGGGGTGATTAAAGAAGAATCAAAGTTAGTTGATCATGATATTTTTCATGTCTACATTTTGCCCCTCTTTGAAGCAATGCACTTGTTGTGTTGGTTCAAAGAATAAACTTACCATGATCCAAATTAAAAAACAAAATTGATTTTTTTCGGATGCCCCAGCAAAAACAAGTATACTGGTACATTGCCCCCTCGAGAGATCGAGTAGAAAGATTCGATTTGAGGGTTGATTTCATGACAAAGAGGTTCAAGATGGGTGCATGGATGGTTATGATGATGATATACAGTATGCTGATGGGTTTTGGATGCAAGATGGATGCATTGGAAATGATTATTACTTGATCCTGGTACCATGTTAGTGGAAAAGGAGATAGAAGAAAGCAAGAGATTCCAACAAGACACAAGACGATGATGATGAGAGATGGATGATTTGCTTATCAGGAATTAGGACTTTAAAGGGCCACTTACCATATGTTTGATAACACACATAAGCAAAATGCATCAAGGTATAAATAACCTGGATGGCATTGCACTTAGTGTGATGGAATTTGACTTGACAATCAGATAGGAGTACTCATGTTCACACCTGACATACAAAACCTCATTTAAAATGTAGTTCAGATATTTCAAACATCTCAGACCAAAATATAGAAAGGAAATCCTTCCTATGTGTTCAACAAGATACCTAAAACATCCTCCCTATGCCCAAAAGCACACATGATCGAGGCTATTTTACAAGAACATCCAACAAGTGCAATAGATAAAAAAGATAATGATTGTTGCCCCATTCCTTTTTCAAAGATAATGATAAGGATACTTTTTACCTGCTAGACTTGTTTCCAACTGTTTCACCAAATTTTGAGGGTGATGATTGATTATTATGAGTGATGTTTATTGCGGGTAACAACAAGATGAGACAGATGGATTTTTTCAAATATTTGGACGTTTTTGATATTTTTTGAAATGTTTTGAGGTTATTTTTGGTATTTTCAAGATATTACAAATTTTTTGATTTTCGAGTTTTCCCTTGTTTTGGTATTTTTTGAGATTTTGACCAAGAGGCTAACCTAAAGACCTATCCTATGGGCCTTGGGGGCTAATCAATAGATTAGCCTTGCCTACATTATACACACAGAGACCACATAGTTCGACTAACACAGACTTGATTATTTGATGAGATATGAACAAATGGATTGCTAGTTTATTATGATGGACTCCTAAAGGACTAAGTGTCTCGGGGGATGATCAAAGATCAACCTTGCCTACATTCAAGGCTCAGAGACCCATAGTTTGACAAGATGACTCTATTTTTTGACTTTTTGATTGACTTTTTGACTTGTTTTTGGATTTTGATGTGTTTCAAATGTTTTTGGATTTTCTTGGTTTTATGAATGTTTTTTGATTTTTTGATTTTCTAATATTTTTTGATTTTTTGATTTTTTTATGTTTTATGTTTTTTGATATTTTGATTTTCTGATGTTTTTGTCTTTTTTGATTTTATGAATATTTTTGGATTTTCTAGTTTTTAGGGACCTCAAGAATGTACATGAATATGATCTGATGAGAACATGTCCCCAACGTGAAACAATAGACTACTTTGATAGAGGTAGGACAAACTAACCTTTAGAATGGGTCGAGTAGTACTATGAGGGATCATGACACGAACAAAGGACCAAGCTATGATGCAGATGCAGATGGATGAGTGATGGATGGGGATATGGAATGTGATGGATGATGGAAGCTTGATGGATTGATGATGCAAAACAAGTAGTGAAGTTCCTGGTGGATGGAAAGTGCTTATTTACACAAGGTGCTTGTTTGCTAGGTTTTCACCAAGGTACTTGCTCAAAGTGCCACCGAAGTGGTTTTCACTAGAGGGAGTTTTGTCTTTATTGTTTTTTTATCATTTTTCTACTTTTTCAATTTTTCAATTTTTTTTTTCTTGTCACCAAGATGCCTATTTTCCAAGTTTTCATCAGGGTAACCATTTTTTTAGGACATTTTCTAATTTTTTGGATTTTTTGGTTTTATACCTTGAAAGATTAGGCATAAAATTTTTTGAGATGGGAGTTGTTCATGGGCTCTTGCAGAGGTTCCCCTTCAGGTGTTGATAAATGATATGCCCTTGAATTGTAATTTGTTGTGATGACAAATGGTCCCAACCAGTTGGATTCAAATTTTCCTTTGTCATTTGGGTTTGTGATGTTATTCTAGTTCTCCTTTAGCACAAGTTCTCTAAGTTGAAAGGTCTTGCTCTTGATCTCCTTGTTATAGCTCCTCTTGAGTCTTTTCTGATAGACTTGTAAATGATTTAAATCATCTATACACTGCTCATCTAGTAGCTCCAGCTCATTTAGTCTTGATACTCAGTATTCTTCATTTGTGATGAGGTTTTGTAGTGATATTCTCAATGACGGGAGCTCAATCTCAATGGGTAATACTACCTCTGATCCATAGACCAGAGAGAAGGGAGTGGCACCAATTAGTGTGAAGATGCTGATTCAATAGGCAGGTATGTGCAGGATCATGGTGGGCCAAAAAGTGGCAATATGATGGGTATGTGGCTGGTGGCTATTTTTTTACCCAAAATTGATGAAATGAAAAGGGTTTTTAAAGGAGATTCTCAGCTTTCCATTGATATAAATTATGCCTTACTTTGAATTTAATAAGTAATTATTATTCATTTTCTATTAAAATTATGACTAAAGTCCTACTGATAGGCTGATTGAAAAACATCTATAGCTTTCAAATGGTATCACATTTTTTGAATCCAAAACATGCATCACATTCTATGTTTCACATACTATAGGATTAAAAAAATAAAAATTGAATTTCATGAAGTTTTGACCAAGTTAAGGTGGTCAGACATACGAGTTTTTATATTTTTTAGAAAGTTGTAATAAAAAATTCATAATTAATTATTTACTTGGAAAAAAATTACAAACAAATATGCATCACATCGAGACATGAGTCCTTTACTTATATCTAAAATCTTATAAAAAATATTATCATTTTATTGTGGTTAGGGTGGTCAGACAGAAGCCTACTTCTTATTTTTTCCCTGAAATTTAAGTACCACTGCATTGAAATTTCAAATTTTCACCAAATAGTTTTTTTTTTCTTAAACAAACCTATTAGTTTAGAAACTACATTCAATTTGCTACAAATTCTATTCTTACATATTTTTGAAATAATATAGATAACTTATTCAAATTTTTACGTCAAGTTGCCTAACTCTAATTTTTCTGAATTTTTTGCCATTTAAGGGCCTATATTTTTCCATGATGATCCTGCACATACCCAGGCCAAGAGGGTGGGATTTAGCTAAAGATGCCAGTCACAACTTGCATTATTGACTATCTTTTTGAGTATTTTCAGAATGGTTTTATTGGTGGCTTCTACTTGGCCATTTCCTTATGGATAGTATAGATTGGAAAAGTGATGTTGGATTTAGAATTTTTCACATAGGTCATGAACCTCCTAATTCTTGAAAGGTGTCCCATTAGCTGAGATAATAGCTTGGGGAACACCATATAAACATATGAGATAGTTTAGGATGAACTTTGATATCGCTTTCTAGTGATATATGTCATGGGGATGGATTCCACCCACTTGGTAAAGTACTCAATGGTGGTTCTGATGAACTTGTGGTCATTAGATGAGGTGGGAGTGATTTTTCCAATGAGATCGAGCCCCCACTGTGAAAAAGGGCCATGGTGTGATGATGGGATGAAGCTTTTGAGCTGGAGCGTGGATGAGGTCCCCATGCTCTTGACATTATAGGAACCTTTTGATGTAGTCATGTGCTTCTCTTTCCATTGTAGGTCAATAATACCCCATCCTCAACAATTTCTTTACCAAGGTCATTCCACTCGAGTGTGAACAACAAATACCATTATGCATCTCAGTTAAAGCGATCAAGCCCTCCTCAACGTTTAAACATCGTAGTAGGGTTCCTTCTATGCTCCTACAGTAGAGGGTGTTTCCTAGGATGACAAAATAGGATGCTTTCTTGACAAAGGTTCTTTTTAGGCTTGAGGGTAAGTTAGCAAGTAAGACCCCTATTCGCAAGTAGGTATAAATGTCATGGTATCAGTGATCACTAGGACCAACGATTTTGCACACATATTCTGACTCTGGTACCTCAAATGTAGGTACGAGAAGCTGCTCTACCAAGAATTCATGTCTTGGGACATTGTAAGGGATGTCTAGTAGGGATCCAATTATCACCATGACATCTACTACTCTATTGTTTGCTCTGGGAATCTTATCAAATGTGATATCAATAAATGATTCTTTGAGGCTCTCTGCCAACTTTTCGTATGGAGTTAGTTTATCATCCTTAGTCTGGTATTCACTATTCACTTGATTTATTATTAGTTGGGAGTCTCCATATAATTTTAGGGCCATGATGTGCCACTACACTGCTATTTTGAGACCTTTAGTTAAAGCCTCGTATTTTGCAATGTTATTAGTGCAAGGAAATGCTAATTTGTAGGATCTAGGTATACAATCCCCCTATGGGGTGATGAAGAAGACACCAGCTCCTGATCCATGCTACATGTAGGAGCCATCAAAGTAGATTTTCCAGTGGTCGGCTATGCTGAGATTGAATATGGATTCATCTAGAAACTCTGATATGAGTGGATTCTATGAATACATGGGTACTTCTGTAAGTTGATCTTCCATTACCTGACCTTTGATTGCTTTTCATTCCACTTACTCGATGTCATATTCAGATAGAATCATGACCTACTTGGCCATCCTTCCTATGAGCATTTCCTTTGATAGTAAGTACTTGAGGGGGTCGATTTTGGCAATGAGTTTGATTTTGTGTGCCAACATGTAATGTCTAAATTTTTGTGAAACAAACACTATTACTAGACAGGATGTTTCGATGAATGAGTAGTTTAACTCATGCCCAACCATTGTGAAGCTGATGTAATAGATGGCCCTTTCTATCCCATTTTCATTGTGCTGAGCTAGAAGAGCATTGAGGGATACTTTTGTTGCTGACACACAGAGAATTAGTGGCTTTCTTGGGATCAGTGGCATGAGGACTAGAGGTGTGAGTAGATATTCCTTTATTTTTTTGAAGGCTTCATCACACTTGTCATCCCATTTGTACGCTACCCCCTTGTGGAGTAGGTGAGAATATGGGTTTTGTTTATCTACCAATTTTGCTATGAATCGACGGATGGACTAAAGTTTGCCTTGGAGGCCTCTCAATTGTTTCAATGTTTTGGGTGCCTCCATCTCAAGGATTACTTTTACCTTGGCGGGATCTATTTCAATACCCTCATTGACACTATGTATCCCAGTAGCTTTCTTCACTATATGCCAAAGATGCACTTCTTTTGATTTAAATGAACCTTGTATTCCTCCAGCCTGTCAAAAATAGCACTCAAGGTTGTTACATGATCTCTCCTCTTTCTGGATTTTGCTAGTATGTCATCAACATAATCTTCAATAGTTTTATGGATCATGTCATGGAAGATTAGCATCATGGCTCTTTGATAGGTGGTGCTAGCGTTCTTTTGGCCAAATGGTATCATGTTCCAACAGTAGGTCCCCCATGGACAAGGGAAGGCTATTTTGTGTTGGTCTTCTTTGGAAATCATTATTTGGTTGTACCCAGAGAAACCGTCCATTAGATAAATAATTTTGTGTCCCGCTATCATGTCCACTATCATGTCAATGTTAGGCAATGGGAAATCATCTTTCAAACATGCTTTGTTTAGGTATTTGAAATCCATGCAGATTCATATGCCCCCATCAAGTTTTGAAATAGGAACCGGATTTTACACCCATTCTGAATAGTCTATTGGCCGTATGAATCCTGTGTCAAGTAGTTTCTTCAATTCCATCTTGACCAATAAAGCAATCTAAGGATGCATTTTCCTGAGTTTTTGTCTAACGGGATTTTCTTTAGAGTAGACTACTAGGTGATGGACTACAATCTTTGGATCGATCCCGGGCATGTCCACATAGCTCCATGCAAAATTAACTTGTCTCTCTCTCAAGAAGGATGCTAGGAGCTCTTGTTCCTCTGATAATAATGATTCTGCATAGAATGTGATGTGTGAGGTCTCCTTTGTTCCCAAGTTGACTGGGTTGCATTTTTTAGCTAGGACCAATAATTTTTTCTGATGGATAGATTTGAGAGGAAGATTGAATCCCCCATCCTTGGGCACCTTAGAAAGGTTTTTACCATTGGATGCATCCTTTATTTTTACTATTTTTGGGTTAGAAAGTGCCATAGTGTGGTTTTCACCCAAGGACCTAGAGATTATTCTTAGTTTTTCGCTTTTACGATAGAGGGATTCAATCGTTTCCCTGTAGTATGCATGTGTGTCTAGCTCGATGATGAATCCTGCTTTATGATCCCCACATGGAGTATTGTCCCACAATCTCATGAATTATGAGAGTGCCTAATCATTTTCAAATGTGTCAAGAATTGGTGGTCCTCATTGGTCGTAATCGATGAGTTGGGGGTAAACTAGGCGGATTTCATGGTTTTGATGGTTAGTGGACTCAAATGACATAGTGCTAATCATGAGAAGGGTGGTGTCCTCGAAGAGCATGAGTAGGTTGGTTATGGGATCCTCATCATCACTACTACTACAGGTGTCAATTATGTCAAATGTGAAGTTGTCTATGACTCAACCTGTAGATACGGGTAAGCAAAGTTTGGGTGTTGATTGCTGAGGAGATTTGACCTTCCTAACTAGGGGATTTCAGCCACGTATGGTTATACTTGGAGGGGTACATCCAAGGCTAAGGGTTCTCATTCGCATCTCCAGAATGATGGGTATTAGAATCTTGTTGTCATTTTTCCCCAGTTTCTTGCCCCATCAAAGTACAACGTCCATAGCCTAGGTGTTTGGCCACCTTTGAAGTCTTTGGCCACCTTCGGGAGCACTTGATCTTCATCATAGATTACATAGGTGCCTAATCCTATAGCATGGTAATTTTTGAAAGGGTCATTGTCCATGTGTTCACTTAACAGAGCATCCTCTTGGTCATTCAAGTCTCTAGTAACCTTTTATTCCTCTAGTAATTTGATGCAATACATTTCTTTCTTGGTGATAGAGGTGTGCACGACCTCAAAATTGACCATGGCTTCATCTAAGACATGTTCGAAATGTAACAATTATGATTCTATCTTCATTTTTCCATCATGCTTGGTTCTGAGAATTAGATGTGACCAATCCAGGGATAGGTATCCACTCACCCTTGAAGTAAATTCTTGGGATACATAGAGGCCGAACATGGGAGGGACATCTATGATCACAGTGTCTTGTGGAATAGTGATACTAGGGCAAGCAAATAGAGTTCAAGGAAGTGCCTTGATCACACCTATGGTTTCAACTCTATTTCCATCAAGCTGCATTACTCCCCTTTTCATAAGTTCATTGCTAAGTCCTAAAGCTTTAACTATTTACTTAGGAATAACTGTGGTGCTAGCACCTGAATCAATCATAGCATTATGTAATAACTTATTCCGTATAATGAGAGTTAAGAAGAAGGGTTGGGGCTTCAACTTACCTCTGGCTTCAATAGGGGATTCTATTGTGTTATTCGTAAGGACTTTAGCAGGAGATATTTTATTAACAACCTTTTCATTGGCTAACTACTATGTTGGCGTCGCTTGGAACTCTACTTGAAGAGCCTTCTGTAATAGCGTCTTCTGCTCCGAGATAGCTAGAATGTCCCACAGAGGCACATTAGCAGATGATTCTTCAATTATTCCACCATGTTAAAAGGTGGTAAATTTGGAGGTCTCTACTCCTTTGCTCTTGTTATGATAATTTCCTTCCACGACTGATATTGTAGTGGCGTAGTGGAATTGCCAAGTATATGATTAGAAGCACTTTTAGGTTATGGACTGGATAGTTGTAGGGCAACTGATTCACTGGTAAATCTCCTCTTTGAGTGAGTGTTATAGTCAGATTGTACTTACGACATTTTGGATATGAATGTATCATTAGCAAACATTGTTTCTTCTTCTTCCATCCATGAGAAGAGCACATGATTAGGAGTGATGTCAAATTCTTGTTATAGGGGCATTCCTTGCATTTGTGCAGTAAGAACCGCACTCTCCATTTGCAGTGAGGCATATACATATGATCTGTGGTCTGATGTTGTGCCTTGTTTGTGTTGCTCTACCACCTTTTGTTGTCAGTTGCCACATGGATAGTTATGGGGCATGTGCACATCACTACAAGGGAAGCACCATGGATTGATATCATCGATGAGGTTATTTTGTCCCGCAGTCAATTCCCTACTTGAGCTTGGTGAACTGTTCATTAGTAGAGTAGGTACTAACACTATTGGGTTGGCTATTAGAGCTGGTGGATTAGTGTAGGAACTACCTTGGTACTGATTATGATAGGCAGGCTTCAGAGGTGTTGATTGGTTTCGCTTGAGGGTGGTTATGTCATTTACCATAGTCCATAGCATTTTTTTAAGATCACTCATTTCATCCTTGGGAAAATTGGATGTGGAGGAAACATTTTGTGGAATTGTTGCATATGTGTACATTGATTGGGGAGGTGTGGGCACACTTGCTGACGCGACTTCCTATGTGGGCATCAATATTTCAGGAAATATCAGCATGATAGACTAAGGGGGAAACTTTTTGCAATCTATCAAATAATTTTTTGCTTTAACGGTGACACTGTAAGCATCTGGAAAAGTAGCTCCTCCCAAAGACATGATCATCATAGAAATATCGAGGTTGATGGACTTCAAATAAAATATGAATGCCAACTCAGTAGTTATTCGTATATCAATAGGGATCCTCTTCCAGTTCATGTGGAATTGGGCAATGAATTCCGTCATAGCCTCTTGGGGAGCTCTTTTTATGACAGATAGTTGATGGTATAGAGAGGAGCAATCTCCATCATTTGAAAACCTCTCAGAGAACATATCTCCAAGCTCATCCCAGGTATAGATAGTGCTAGCTGGTAATGTTCGGTATCAATCCATTGCTTTTCCTTTGAAGGATGCGGCGAGGAGCCTCAACGCTACATTTTGTGCAATGATCCCATGCACTAGGCACACGTCTGCCACATCTTGCAAATGTTCTGTGGGTGTTCTTGATCCATCTCTGGTAAACTTGGGTATAAATTTCATAGCTGAGACTAGGATAGCAGCCCAGATAGTGCGTGCTACTAGAGCTACTAGGGGACTTCCAACATCCCATGCCACATAATTTTTCTTAGCATCCAACAACATGGTTAAAGGAATGAGTAGAGGGAGAAGAACAGTTACCAACTGACTTGCAGCCTACACTATTACTAGTGGCAATACTAGTAAACTGGGGTCTTTTGTAGTTTGGGATCTAGTTATAGGTCGATGGCTCATACACCCTTCTAAAGTGTAAACTCATTCAAGCTCAGTCCCACTGGGCATGCTAGAAAAAGAACAAACTGTTGATGCCAAAATTTGACAAGGTAATAGTGTCTTATGGGAAACTCAGTTTATGGGGGACCTTTTGAGCTAAATTGAGTGAACTCCAAATTTTTAAAGAAGCCAACTTCTTGTATAATTGGGTTTGGAAAGGGAGAATAAAGTAGATATGTAAAATAAAATCTAATCTAAGGTGATGCACCAAAGACTTAGTGATAGGCACAATAAATCATAGATCTAAGGGCCCGATTGGTATTTGTAATGTTCCAAAAAGGAAGAAACTAAAGATTAAAGCATAGATAATCCATTCATCGACATAAAATAAAACTACATACATTCCTACTGCCAAGAAGAGTCATAAGACATGATCTAGACCAAAAAAATTGCATTCAATTTATAGAAGTTCTCAAATGAAATATCAGACAATAACAACATAGTCTAAAAATAAAAAAATATCATAAAAGAATAGAAAGGTCGAACAATTGGCACAATCTGAGACTCTTTTGCAATAATAAAGGCCTAGTGTCTTTTTAAAATTAGTGTTCCTCTTCCAAAATCTGGACCCTTCCCTCAAAATAGAGAGAAGTATATATAGCTTAAAAAACTCCCATCGCTTGGGAGAGTAGTAACATAAAAGATTACATGATCTCCAACAATGATGCAACATTGAGTATATCTCTAGGTTGTTGCAATAGAAAAGATTTGAAACCAAGCATCCAGTCATTCTAGGCTTAGGTGAATCCTCTACAAATGATGGCAGTGGTCCCAGCAAGGTCAAGTAGGCAAGTGTCATCACCCTGTAAAGTAATCAGGACATGTGGCGTCCAATCACAACATTTGATTCTCTTTATCCATTGCCCAAAAACAAAACCCATCGAAGAGACACATGGCAGCATAGCATAACCTGTGCGAAACTTTATCTTTCACCATTGAAAACTTATTCCAAGGTGACATGTGGTGTGTGGGTGGATCTTTACCCAAAAGTGAAGGGAATCGATCATCGATCATGCATAGTGAATACACGTGGAAGCATAGCGGGGATTCCCGCAATGCGAAGGAAAGGAAACCTCTAGGGAGCATAGAGCATACATGTGGAGGGAGCAATAGAGTTTGACAAAAAGGCCGAGTAGCTTATTTGCGATGCATGGATCGATACTTAGAGAAAAAATAAACCCAAAGGGAGCTTGTTGAATATTTTTTCATAGGAATATCCTTCAGTGGGTTTTTGGGATGTGGAGGCTTTATTTGATTGCGGTTGTCCTCATGATCTGGGAGATTGTGGTAACTCTCCTACCACAAAATCATTATTAGGAATTGTATAGTTTCTGAAACCATTATCCTAGATGATGACTTTGATATCAGAGATGGTGGGGATGGCAAGTGTCTCTTTCGTAGAAGTGGAAGCGAAAGTGGCTAGATCAATGTATGGTGTTGATGGGCCTTCATCATTTTTAGGCACTTGAGGAATTTTGTAGTATTTTTCCTCTAGGTTCTTGCAGCAAGAGAATGGTTCAGGATCTCCATGGATGGTGAACTCTTGGCCTTCACATGTGAATTTGACATATTGATGGAAGGTTGATGCTACTACTTGCATTGCATGGATCCATGGAT